>JAVJIF010007456.1:0-174659 GCA_038442645.1 Agave tequilana | reverse complement strand
TTTTTGTTAAAATCATTTTTGAAGCCTTATAGACCATGAGTGCTTAAATGTTTGTGTATCTAGTTATGTTTATGAAAAACATAAGATTTGATATATTTGAATGATCTTTAACTAGTTTTTCAAAACAATTTATACTAGTTATTTATTCTTCAAATAATTTTTTTTGATTGACACATGATTCTATTTTTCTCAAAATTTGATGCTTCATGATTTGAATATTAGTTTATATGTTAGTTTTTATCAACACTAAGATTTATACTTGTACATATCGTGGGCCACAAATAAATCTATTTATATTTGTACTTGAATGCTTATTTGAACCCATGAAATGTGCTTGTATTGCTTAGTTTTGATGATACATACATTTTTAAACTTGTATTCTCTTTTTGGATTTGATTCATGATCATGTGTTTTTCATTTCATGTATATGTGCATTTTGCCAAACTTTAAGATATACATGTATACTTCTTGAGTCATTTGCCTTTAATGCAAATCTATTTATATGAACTCAATTGTGTTTAAGAGATATGTATGTATACTTATTGTGTTGTCAAAACATACATATATCTTAAAATATAAATTTTGTTTTTATATATAAAAAAAAAATTGTGTGATGATTTAAAGGAATATTGAGATTTATTGACATTTCATTTTTGCTTTATTCCTTACTTGAAGGATTTCGTACTAGTTTTAAAATATTTTCATATTAACTAGTGCAATCTCTTCATATGATAAAGTATATGATAAGCTTACTCGTCTATTGTTATCATTGGATATTTTCAATTGGTATCAATATGATTTTTATATACTCGTATTTTGATTGTATGTATGAATGCTTTCAAATTTAAATTATATCAATTTCTATTGGTATTATCTTTTCATACATATATGTGATCTATTTGCTAAGCTTAATTCAACTTTCAATTGGTAATTCTTAAAGCTTATGCAATATGTTTTCAAGATTGATATCAAAATAAAATATGTTGATTTGATATCTCAAAATGTGTTTTATTAAGAAGACTTCAAAATTTTTAAAGAAAAATTCAAAATTTTTGATCTGTATTTCCTATATGCAATGAGAGCTTAACATCTCTCTTACATATAGATTCATGTTGAGTATATTATAAATTGAGGAGCTTGACAACTCTTCTTTATATGATATACGTGTGTAGGGGGAGCTTCACATCTCCTCTTATGCATTACATAATATGTGTTATGTGAGTTAGGGCTTGTCATCCCTTCTTCATGTAATGCATATGTGTAGGGAAGCTAACTTAGCGTCTTCCTCTTCATGGATGTATATCGCATATAAACCTTTATTGATTGACTTGTATTACCCCTTCTTGATCTTTTTGTTTTTGACAAAAAGGGGGAGAAAATTTGTTTGATTTGATTTTACTTTGAACCCTTTGTTGATGATTGACAAAAAGGGGGAGAAGTATTTGAGTATATATGCATGTTTTCATTGCTTAAGGGGGAGTAGTATTTGTCTTCCTGTTATTTATGCATATATATTTTTGTATTGCGAATAGGAGAAAAAGATTTTGATTTATGCTTGTTGCATGTTTCATCTCCATCATTTGCATACATATTTATGAGCTTCATTGCATATATTTATTATTTTGTGCTATGCATGAGTTAAGGGGGAGCTTCCTTGAAGCTTTACTTTAATCCATGCATATATAACCTCATGAGTTTTGTCATCATCAAAAAGGGGGAGATTGTTGGCCCAAAGGCCTATCACCCTAGTTTTGATGATGATCAACTCATGAAGTTATGTTTACTAATGATCTTGTGTTTAATTAGTGACAGATTCATTATCAAGATCTTAGTAGGTGCATAGCTCAACAAAGGACAAATATCAAGATTTGGAGATAGCACGGTGTGATCCAAGGAGCTTTTGGATCAAGCTCGAACCAAGTCAAGAAGATGAGAAGACTTCAAGGGAAGACTTCAAGATCAAGACTTGTGTCTAGGTATAAGATTTTATTTTTGTTTTAGTTAAAAATGTAAAGGATAGATAGTTGTGGATTGCTCAAGTATACCATGCACACACACTCTTGATAGAATTGTTTTCATAAAAGATTTTTTGGTTTTGAAAAGATTTTTCATTTTGGAAAAATACAAGTTTGGTTTTTTGTGTTTTTCTCATGTACTTATCTTTTAACCAAACCAAGTTTAGAGTTTTATGACAAAAACATAGATATTTCATTATGATTGTGTAGTGGATCATATCCATACACACTATGCTTTAAAAGTATATCTTGTTTTTGTATTTTATGAAGATTTGGAAAAACATGTTTTTGGAAAAATATTGTTTTGGAAAATACAGTTTTTATTTTGAGCCAAATATTTTCAAGTTACAAAAATAGTCCAATCTTTTATAACATGCCTTGTTTTGTGCAAGCATGTTTGTATATCAAAGTATATTGGTAAAACTATTTTTGTAGATTTTTAAGTATTTTATGGATTTTATATGAACCAAAAAGACAAACTTTTTATCCCAGAAAAATTGTTTCAGGCTTCAGCTAGTCGACTTATATTAGCTTATAAGTCGACTAACCCTGAAGTAGGTCGACCGGGTCGGTCGACCGACGTGCACAAACGTGCACGCCTGTGTGTACTGGTGGACGGCCGACCGTGCCGGTCGACCGCTCTAGAGAGCAGTGCTCTCTGGAAAGTTCGCCAACCGCACCGGTCGACCGTGGCTCCAACGGTCAGAAATCCGACCGTTGGCGGTCGACCGGGCCGGTCGACCGACAGTTCTGACAGATCCCAACGGCTAGTTTTCTGGCAGCCTATAAATTGGGGGTCTTGTCATTGTTTTGTCACAAGATTTTAGGAGAGCCTTGAGCTAGTTTTTCCCAGTCTTTTAAAAGAGTTTTCTCCACATATTAGAGAGCTAATTCTTCCAATCAAAAGGGAAGTTTTATCAAGTGTTTAAAAGAAAGTCTTTGAGTTTTCCTCCACCTTTCACATCCTTGTTTTTCTCACACCACACTTGAGCAACCATTGATTATACATCCTATAGGTGTGTTGTAGTGAGAGTGCTTTAGGTGATCAAAGTGTTGTGATCACCAAAGATCTTTTCTTTGTACTTTGAGGAGACGGGCAAGTGTGCTCGTGGTGGTTTAGAGTTCTCGTGTGAACTCGGTGGTTTGAGGTGCGGCCTCGGCGAGCTAGTGAGCTTGCGGTGTGTACGAGACTAGGGAGTCCGAGGGCTTGTAGGTGTTGCGGCACCGAGGAGAGATCCATTGGGATCTTGCATAGTGGAAATCCTTCGTGTGTCGAAGGCGGGGATGTAGAGCAAGTGTGCTCGAACCTCGAAACATACCCTTGTGTTTGCGATTGCTCATTCTCTCTCTCTTTGTCTCTTTTATATCTTGCAAGCTATTATTGTGCTTTCATTTACATGCTTGATATTCATTGTGCTTAATTGATATACTTGCTTGGGATTGTTGACTAACACTTGTATTCAACCAAGAGAGCCAACGCGGCACCTCAACCCATTCAAGGGGAATCTAGAGGAGTTTGTCCAGAGCCCTTCACGGGGAATTCGGCAACACTCTTGTGTTATACGTGGTGTTTAGTGTAAAAGTTTTAATTAGGTCATAATTGCTTTTAGCTTCCGCATTATTTGCATCATTTGCCATTAAGTGACCATTAGATTAGCCATCACCTATTCACCCCCCTCTAGGTGAACCTTTCAAGTTTTGGGGAAGAGGTGGTGTGGTCGCCTCTGCTTGGGGACCGCCGGCCTAGTCGCCGGAGGTGGGATGAGCCGCCGGGGTGAGGTAGTGGCTGGTCACTTTCTTGATGGAGATGAGAGAGAGAAAGAGTTAAGGGGAGAGAGATTAGTGAGTGTGATAGAGAGTTTAGAGAGATAGGAGAGATTTAAAGAGAAAGTGGGAGAGAAATGGTGGGGGGGAGAGAGAGAGAGAATTTGGAGAGGGGAGGCTCTCTCGGCTAGATGAAGGAGGAGAAGGGAAAAAGAAAAAGAAGAAAGAAAGAAGAAAGAAGAAAGAAAAGAAAAGGAAAAGAACAGAGAAGATGGTGGAATGTGGTGGGATGTTGTGGAAGTTTGTAACGCCCCGATCCCGATGGTACGGAGACGTTATTGCGACGTATATACGAAGCTGGTGGAAGAAAAAGAAGAAAAGAAAAGAACAGAACAGAAAAGGAAATAGGAAAGGAAAAGAAAAGAGAACAGGAAAAAGGAGATTACCCGGGCCAAAACTCCAGATTCGAAAAAAGCACAAATATTATTTTATTTGAAAAATTTTGACAAATTCAGAAAAATCCCCAAAAATTCTCATAAATGAAAAAAATTACACTGAGGAACATGGTGAAATCAAATTCAAAAAATTCGACTCTATTTGCAAATTAGAAAAATCTTGGAATCGATCGACGATACCGGTCGACATCGGTTTTGAAGATTTTGTAAATTAATTTAGAAAAATTTTAGAAAATCATGAAAACTCTAAAATATTGAAAAACAGTATTTGAAATTAAAACTGGTCAAGTCTGACTACAAGAAAGGCTAAATCTAGCAGTACATTGGGATCGGGTCCAAGGTTCTGACTCGGGTGGACTCTGAGTCCAAAAATCTAGATCCGACACCACATAATAATATAATTAATCACAAAATAAAAATAAAAACGATAAAAAAATACAAAAATATAATCAAAAAATTGAAACAAGTATCTGAGTACGTATTCCGTGGATGGGGTGTTACAAAACAAGTATTAAACTATTGCATGATTTTGATTTTAGGAAATAGTGAAAAATTTCAAGCAATTCTCACTGTTATGTTCCCAATTTTATTCACACTTTATTCCTAATTCAAACATTTTCAGATTAACAATTTTAATCACTAAAAAGCTAGCTGTGGTATTTTAGTCAAAACAAAATTAAAACTGGCTCACTTGACTCCTGTGTGACAAGTCTTGCAGATAAAAACAAGTAGTCTTTTGAAATACCCAAGGGAATTTGTTATCATTATTTAAATGAAGGGCTTGTTTGGTTGGGCAAAATGGGGATGAGCAATTTACTGTTCATCCTGATAAGTGTTGGATTCTTCTTAACAGGAATCAATCTGACAACTATTCAAGATTACTGAAATATCAACAATTTAATTGGCCAGGTCGACAAATATCAGGTGGGAGGTTTTCCGTTCAATAGAACGTTCCTTAATTTAAGAACCACCTTTCAATTTTCTTCCTTGGTTAAACACCAATTAGACTGAATCTAAATCAGTCTCGATATACTGAATATCAGTATATCCCCTGTATAAAGAAATTAATTCACTTATACAGTACTTGGAGTGAGGTACGCTTAGAGCGAATCTCCTTAAGACAATTACGTCCCCCGCACCGGTACTAACGGGTTACTGGACGCTGGTCTCCCAAGATACAACACTCCTTCACGGTATTTGGATAGCACTACCAAATCACCGTACGGTCGAACCGTAGTCAACCAGTACCTTCACAGGATCGTTGAAGCAGCAGGACAAAGACAAATTTCGGGTGAATATTTGCCTTTACTTTGGAGTAGCACCCACTGTAGAAGACGAATGAAGGTTGAAGAATATTCTTCTTCAGAAGTCCCAGATTCAGACAACAATTCTATTTCAAGAATCTGTTGAATTTTCTAAGCCCTCTTTTAGAAAGAATTTTGCAGAATCTCCTTTGGAAGTCGCTTCGGAAACCGAGTTACTGATTTCCCACTTCCTGTTGGAAGTCACTTCAGGACTCCACTTCCCAGTTCAGAACGCAGTAACTCACTTCGCAGTTCAGAACGTATAGAGAGAGAAGAGATTTTCTGATTTTGGTGTGTGTTTAGAAGGAGAAACTGGAGCGCTATTTATAGCGCTCCAGGAGGGGCCAACGGGTCCGAACCCAACAAAAGGTTGCAACGGTTCGGTCTGAACCGTTGCAAACGGTTCGACCGAACAGTCGCAACTGTTGGCTGTCCAACTGGAGCGGTTCGGATCCGGAGCGGAACGGATCTGGTTCGGGTAGCGGAGCGGGTATGCTCGCAACCCATACCCGTGAGACCCGATTCAAAAGAACCAGGCAGGGAACCCGAACCCAGACCCAGCCCGAGCCCGGCCCGGCACCGGCGCCGGCCGGCCGGCCGCCGCCGCCGCCGCCAGCGGCGGTGCGCGCGCGCATGTACGGGCATTGTTCCCTCCCAATCGAGCTCAAAAACTCCAAGTACCCAAAGGGCACGCCCTTTATTCTCAATTTTCTCTATTTAAACACCATGAACTTCCATCTCACGGCCAATGTGGGATTAAATGCTTTTAGCTACCTTTAGTCCCATTTTGGCTTTGAATTAGGCAATCTTTAGACTTGAATATCTCATTCATTCGAAGTCGGAATTGAACATGTGAATATACCACGTTCATCCCCAATGGAAGGAGAACACATTCCAACCATCATCCAATTGATTTGATCAACGGATCTCGCCGTAATTCAATTTAAAGATTCACTTTATATTCTTCAATTCCAACAATCCCCCACAATGAATGGAGATTCAAAGAAATGACACACAAAGAGACTGACTCTATTGTGAAAGGTACATTAGAAAAGAAACTGCATCAGGATAGGTGAACTAGGTCTTGAACCTTCCATAGCGAAAGCTTTATCGGACTTACTGGCTAATCAGTGAATTAGGTCTTGAACTGTTAGCCGTTAGTGTAAGCCAATTCAACAAGCTTCACACAGTGACTTTCCAAATTAACTTTGGTTCTCGGTTGTGTCCGTTTTGGCCCTGGACATTCTTGGTTTCAGAGAGTATTTTTAGGGAATAACAGCCTCCGTAGAAATTCCCAAAGAGCCGACCCAACTCTATACTCACATAGGTGATCGTCCTATTAAGAGTAATCTACTCTACTCCACTTGTTTAGTAACAAGATATAGGCATCATTAAAAGCGTTAAGCTTATCCTTAATCCACTTGTAGAAAAGCACTTATGTGCACCTTAGGAATGGATTGGAGTCAAGCTCCCAAGTGCTTACTTGCTGAGTCAATTATAACTAGTTTTTCCTCTTGAACTTAGTCCGTGGGATCTCCAGTCGCTAAGTGAGATTTTCATTAAGCTGACTCGGTATGATTAGGCTTTTAGACCCATTCCCCTCGATGCGCAGTTTATACGCCCTCCACTTAAACCTTTAGTAAGCGGATCCGCTAAATTATCCTTTGACGATACAAAGTTAATAGAGATAATTCCATTTGAGAGTAATTGCTTCACAGTATTATGTCTAACGAGGAATATGTCTAGACTTACCGTTGTATATAACATTTTGTGCTTCTGAGGTTGACATAGCCTCTTTAAATGTTTGAGGCTCGCTTTCAATAGTGCTATGAAATCTGGACCAAAAGATTTTGAGATTCTAGATCTCTGACCTCTTCTTGGTTCAATTTCCGCATTAACAATCGGTTCCTCGGGGCTTTCGTCCCTGAATGCCATCTCATGTGTTCTTTTTCCAGAAGTCTTATCTGCTTTCCGTTTGTATGGAAAGATGTCTTCAAAGAACACAGCATCTCTAGATTCGATAATCATGTTTACATGAATATCTGGTATTTCTGATTTATGAACCAGAATCTGTAAGCACTACTATTCAAGGCATAACCTATGAATATACAGTCCATAGTTTTTGCTCCCAACTTAGTCTTTTTAGGTAATGGTGCCAGCACCTTTTCAAGGCACCCCACATTTTGAGGTAATGGTAGGAAGGTGTCCTTCCATGCCATAACTCGAATGGTATTAGACCAAGTTTCTTGTGGGGTACTCTATTTAGAATATAATTTGCAGTTAATAGAGCTTCACCCCACAAGTTCTGCGGAGCTCCAGAACTTACGGGCATGAAATTTACCATCTCCTTCAAAGTTCTGTTCTTCCGTTCAGCAATTCCATTTTGCGAGGAGTATATGGTACTGTTGTTTGATGGATTATACCAAAATTAGCACATAACTCGCTAAAATCATTTGATTCATATTCTCCGCCTCTATCAGATTTTAGAATCTTGATTTTCTTGTTGAGTTGATTCTCAACTTCGGCTTTATATGTTATAAATATATTTATTGCCTCATCCTTACTGTTTAAAAGATACACATAACAGTATCTTGTACAGTCATCAATAAAAGTAATAAAATACTTTTTACCGCCTCTAGTTGGCATAAACTTCAATTCACACAGTTCGCTATGAATTAACCCTAAGGTTCTGTAATTCGATCTATTGAGTGAAATAAATTTTTCGCCAACTTGGCCTCAACACAAATCTCACACTTGCGAATTTCTTCCAAGTTGAGTTTAGGAATATATCCTAGATTAGACAAGTTCTTTAATGACTTGTAATTTACATGCCCTAATCTAGCATGCCACAAAATAGGAGACTCAAGCAAATAAACAGAAGATTTTCCTTCATTTATAAGCTTCGGGTACAAATACACAGACTTTTTATCTACCACTGCAACATTGGCTTTAAAAAGTCCATCAACAAGATAACCCTTTCCCACATACATCCCCCTTAGTAAGTACAAATTTATCTGATTCAAAACCATTCTAAATCCTTTCTTATTAAGTATTGATCCAGAGATCAGATTCTTGCGGATATCTGGAACATGTAGCACATCGTTCAGAGTAAGCTCTTCCCCGATGTCCACTCCAGGATGACCTTGCCTTTTCCTTCAACCTTTGAGACGGCTGAATTTCCCATGAATAGTTGCTCATCTTGCTCTAATATTTGATATTCAGAGAATAATAATTTCTCAAAGCAGATGTGCCGAGTAGCCCCAGTGTCTACCCACCAATCCTTATTGTTGGTTGTCAGATTCACTACTGACACCACAGCTGAAAGACTTGGCGACTCATGGTCGGTCAAGTTTGCCTGTGAGTGGCTTTTCTTGCTCTTTTGAGACGGCTGCGACATTTATTCGCCTTATGCCCCTCTTTGTTGCAGATGTAGCAGGTTCCCTTGAAGCGCATGTTCTTGCCTTCTTGGACCTTGCCTTTGTACCCCTGGGAAGTCTTCTTCCGCTTTAAGCCTTTGGAAGTAGACGCTTTCCCCTTTGAGTCTGCGATCACATTGGCTTTTGCTTCATAGGAGTTCTTACTGCTCCTTTTCTCGGACTTTCTGTTGTCCTCCTCGATTCGAAGCCTCACAATGAGATCTTTCAACTTCAACTCCTTTCGCTTGTGCTTTAGGTAGTTCTTGAAATCTCTCCACGCAGGTGAGAGTTTCTCCACGATAGTAGCAACCTGAAAGGTTTCAGGTAGAATCATACCTTCGGCTTCTATCTCGTGCAAGATAAGTTGGAACTCTTGCACCTGACTGATTACAGTCTTGCTGTCCACCATTTTGTACTCCAGAAATCGTCCTACGACGAACTTCTTGGTACCAGCATCCTCAGTCTTGTACTTCTTGTCAAGACTGGCCCATAACTTCTTTGCCGTTGTGATAGGACTGTAGACATTGTAAAGAGAGTCATCCAGTCCATTTAATATATAATTTCGGCAAAGGATGTCACATTGAGTCCATGCATCAGTTGTGGGCTCTGGTGGATCTTCTTGCAGGAATCTGGCCAGATGAAGATGGTCAAGTAGAAGAGCATCTTCTGTTGTCACCTCTTGAATTCTGTACCGTCAAATTTTCCTGGCTTCTCTCCGGCTTTCGGGTTAGGAAGTGGAGTTGGCATCAAAGCTTGTAGCTGCATGTTTGGTACCTTGCTAGTACTATCTTGATTAGTCTCAGACATTTTCTGCAAGTTCAAGCAGAACAGAAGTAAGAAACTTCAATAGTAATATTAATTGTCTTAAGATTGTTGGATTCTGCTTAACAGGAATCAATCTGACAACTATTTAAGATCACTGAAATATCAACAATCTAATTGGCCAGGTCGGCAAATATCAGGTGGGAAGTTTTCCGTTCAATAGAACGTTCCTTAATTTAAGAACCACCTTTCAATTTCCTTCCTTGGTTAAACACCAATTAGACTGAATCTAAATCAGTCTCGATATACTGAATATCAGTATATCCCCTGTATAAAGAAATTAATTCACTTATACAGTACTTGGAGTGAGGTACGCTTAGAGCGAATCTCCTTAAGACAATTACGTCCCCCGCGCCGGTGCTAACGGGTTACTGGACGCTGGTCTCCCAAGATACAACACTCCTTCACGGTATTTGGATAGCACTACCAAATCACCGTACGGTCGAACCGTAGTCAACCAGTACCTTCACAGGATCGTTGAAGCAGTATGACAAAGACAAATTTCGGGTGAATATTTGCCTTTACTTTGGAGGAGCACCCACTGTAGAAGACGAAGGAAGGCTGAAGAATATTCTTCTTCAGAAGTCCCAGATTCAGACAACAATTCTATTTCAAGAATCTGTTGAATTTTTGAGCCCTCTTTCAGAACGAATTTTGCAGAATCTCCTTTGGAAGTCGCTTCGGAACCGAGTTACTGATTTCCCACTTCCCGTTGGAAGTCACTTCAGAACTCCACTTCCCAGTTCAGAACGCTGTAACTCACTTCGTAGTTCAGAACGTATAGAGAGAGAGAAGAGATTTTCTGATTTTGGTGTGTATCTAGAAGGAGAAACTGGAGCGCTATTTTTATAGCGCTCTAGGAGGGGCCAACGGGTCCGAACCCAACGAAAGGTTGCAACGGTTCGTTCTGAACCGTTGCAATGGTTCGACCCAACAGTCGCAACTGGATCGGTTCGGATCCGGAGCGGAGCGGGTCTGGTTTCGGGTAGTGGAGCGGGTATGCTCGCAACCCATACCCGATTCAAAAAGAACCAGGCCGGGTAGGGAACTCGAACCCAGGCCCATGCCCGAGCCTGAGCCCGGCCGCCGCCGCCGCCGCCAGCAGCGGTGCGCGCGCGCATGTGCGGGCATTGTTCCCTCCCAATCGCGCGCGAAAACTCCAAGTACCCAAAGGGCACGCCCTTTGTTCTCAATTTTCTCTATTTAAACACCATGAACTTCCATCCTACGGCCAATGTGAGACTAAATACTTTTAGCTACCTTTAGTCCCATTTTGGCTTTGAATTAGGCAATCTTTAGACTTGAATATCTCATTCATTCGAAGTCAGAATTGAACATGTGAATATACCACGTTCATCCCCAATGGAAGGAGAACACATTCCAACCATCATCCAATTGATTTGATCAACGGATCTCGCCGTAATTCAATTTAAAGATTCACTTTATATTCTTCAATTCCAACAATAAGTTCAAGTCAGCTCAGCAATTTTTGAATTTGTATTTGATTGGGTATTTTTTGAAACGCATAATCATCACGCGAGTTCTTATATTTTGGGCGTGTTTGTTTCGCCGCAAAACGTAAGTCATAAAACTTCTTTTCCATTTTCCGTTATTTGTTTCGCTGAAAAACAAGTTGCAAAATGCAACTCTTCTTTTCCCACTTGCAGTTGCTACAGTTAAATTGGTGGTCTTGTAAATCTCACTTTTACACTAATATTTTCCCACTTGCAGTTGCTGCAGTTAATTTTGTGGTCATGTAACTCTCACTTGTAGTACACTTTTAGTTCAAAACAGTTACTTGATAATCAATATATAATTTAATATTATTAAATATTTAATATTTTAAATAGTGTTCAATTTCTAATTTAATTATTTATTATTTAATTTTTTTTAATATTTAATTTTTTTATTGTTTTTAATATTGTTTTAATATTTAATATTTTACTATTTTAATTTAATATTTTTATTTAATATTTTATTTAATACTTTATTATTTTATTAATACTTATTCAATTTTTTATTATTCTATTTAGAGTTAATATTTTATTAATATAACAATATTATACTTTATATAAAATTACTATATATTTAATTATTTATTTTTTTAATAAAAAAATTACTTTATTAATAACATAATATATTTTATTATTATATTGATATTTTATTATGCTAATATTGTAATAATAATTCAGTATAATAATACTATAATGATAATTTATTATTAAATTATAATTATATTTTACTTTGTTAATTTTATATTTATATAATATTACAACAATATTATAATAAAAATTATATTATAATAATTTTCAAGTATTTTTAATATTATAATATTTTAACTATATTTTATTATTTTTGTAAGATTTTTTAATATTTATATTTTATTAGTGTTCTTAAAATTCTATTAACGTTCTTTAGTTTTTCTTAAAATTTTATATTATTTATTTAGTTAATATTTTAGTAATATTTTACTATTTATACTAATATTTTATTAATATTATTGTTATAAATAAAATATTAAGATTATTAATTTTTTTATCTCAAATTTATTAATACAATTTAATTTGCAATAGTAGATTTAATTTAATAGTATTTATAATATTTAAATCACTGCTGCAGTTAATTTTGTGGCAACTTTTCCACTTACACTTTTACATTACCAACCAAACACCGTAAAACACAATATACTTTACTTTACCATTTACACTTTTACTTTATCAACCAAACACCGTAAAACACAATATACTTTTCCATTTACACTTCACTTTATCAACCAGACACCGTAAAACACAATATATTTTCTCTGCTACAGTTCACTTTTTCCATTCTCATTTTATGACTTACGACTTGCGACGTTTTGCAATGAAACAAACAGGCATTTTATCGAGCTAGTCTCTCTCATATGTTTCTTTGCACGCTGTCTGAAAATGAATGATATCTGACACACGAGAGATCAGCGTGATCGTTCACACGCGAAATCTCCTCGATTTGACGCGATCAAAGATTTTTTGATTCCATGTGCCAATCTAGACATGCCCTAACTGAAAATATATAAAATCTTTTAAAACACGAAGGCATGGTGGTCAATTTGAAACTGATAGAGGTTTCGTATTAAAACTAGGGCCTGTTTGTTTCGTTGCAAAACGTCGCAAGTCGTAAGTCGTAAAATGAGAATGGAAAAAGTGAACTGTAGCAGAGAAAATATATTGTGTTTTACGGTGTTTGGTTGATAAAGTGAAGTGTAAATGGAAAAGTATATTGTGTTTTACGGTGTTTGGTTGATAAAGTGAAAGTGTAAATGGTAAAGTATATTGTGTTTTACGGTGTTTGGTTGGTAATGTAAAAGTGTAAGTGGAAAAGTTGACCACAGAATTAACTGTAGCAGTGATTTAAATATTATAAATACTATTAAATTAAATCTACTATTGCAAATTAAATTGTATTAATAAATTTGAGATAAAAAATTAATATTCTTAATATTTTATTTATAACAATAATATTAATAAAATATTAGTATAAATAGTAAAATATTACTAAAATATTAACTAAATAAATAATATAAAATTTTAGGAAAATCTAAAGAACATTAATAAAATTTTAAGAATACTAATAAAATATAAATATTAAAAAATCTTACAAAAATAATAAAATATAGTTATAATATTATAATATTAAAAATACTTGAAAATTATTATAATATAAATTTTATTATAATATTATTGCAATATTATAGAAATATAAAATTAACAAAGTAAAATATAATTATAATTTAATAATAAATTATCATTATCGTATTATTATACTGAATTATTATTACATATTAACATAATAAAATATTAATATATAATAAAATATATTATGATATTAATAAAGTAAATTTTTATATTAAAAAATAAATAATTAAATATATAATAAAGTATAATATTGTTATATTAATAAAATATTAACTCTAAATAAAATAAAAAAAAATGGAATAAGTATTAATAAAATAATAAAGTATTAAATAAAATATTAAATAAAATTTTAAATTAAAATAGTAAAATATTAAATTTAAAATAATATTAAAAACAATAAAAAAATTAAAGTTTAAAAATATAAAATAATTAAATAATTAAATAAGAAATTGAACGCTATTTAAAATATTAAATATTTAATAATATTAAATTATATATTGATTATCAAGTAACTGTTTTTAACTGTAAGTATACTACAAGTGAGAGTTACATGACCACAAAATTAACTGTAGCAACTGCAAGTGAGAAAATATGAGTATAAAAGTGAGATTTACATGATCACAAATTTAACTGTAGCAACTGCAAGTGAGAAAAAAAGAGTTAGAATTTGTAACTTATTTTTTAGCGAAACAAATGGCAGAAAATGAAAAAAAAGTTTTACGACTTGCATTTTGCGGCGAAACAAACACGCCTAAAATACATTGCAGTTGTGTGTGGAAATTTCCAAAAAGAACAAATTCATTGAAGTGACCCATTTATAGCTTCATATCTGCCCCATTTACTCTCCAGCTCCAACTGGCATGTTATAATTGTCAAATATTGAGAAAGCGACAAAGTCAATGCAGAATTCAACAAGGAATCCAAGGACAAAACCCCCTTCATTATTATTTATAGCTCCACTCAATGCTTTCAAAAAGTTTCGAAATATCAGAGTCAGAGTCCCCCGCCCGTTGGCCCTCTCTCGCGCGTCAAATCTCAGCCGTCCAAAATCACACCCCTGTTTCCGTTTCCCTCGTCCTGTCTCATCTAGTCATCTCAAACAGACAACTGTCAACAGTTATAGCTTTTCCCTTCCCCAAGAAAAACCCCCTCGCTCTTTCTTTTATTCACGAGAATGCCACTTTTGTCTCCGTTCCCGAGGCGCCAGCATCAGAATCTCTCGGAAATCCGCCACTCTCACGTTACCTTCAAAGCAAAAGGAAAACTAATGGCATCTACTGGTCATCATTTGCCCTCTCCATTCTTCGTATTCACCCTTCTGCCACTCTCTGCTCTCTTGAACACACAGGAGAATCCCCCTCCGCCATTTTGCCTCCACTTTGGCCCTGGGTTAGGGTTTTTGGAGAATGGATCCAAGTTCTGTAATTTCTCTCTCTGGTGAGTTTTCTGCTTCCTTTTTTTTTTTGTACTATTTTGGGATGGGACTGAGCAATGGAGGTGATTGTTCTCTGCTGGCATTCTCGTGTGATTGGCTTTCTGAGTGCTTGAGAACTGTAGAATCTTTTCTCTTTTGATGTCTTGATCATTCTAAACTGTGTAGTGTGGTCCGGTCTCTTTTGTGATAGTCTAGAAGTTTGCTTTTTTATGCTCTGTAGTTTAGCCATTTGTGGTAGATTTTGCTTTTTTCACTAATGCCGTGTTATTTTTGCCGTTTTTTAATAGACGGGCTTTCTCTATTTTGCTTTATTGTTTCAGGGAAGAGGGGATGAGGCAATGCTGCATTTTGAATCTTGATATCATTAGGCATTCAAGTCTCAAAGAAATTATAATAATTAGTTGTGTTTATTTTTCATTTATAAGAAATGGCAGAGGGGAAGAGGAGCTCTGTTGATATGCCGCTGTCGAAAACACTGGTGGCTCTCAAGAGAGTCCGGTCGCTGCGAGACCCGGATACGAATTCAATGGGTAAATTTGCCATGGGCACTGACAGTATGAACTGGGATGTGAATTCTTGCAAGGGTGCATACTTAGGCTCGATGACTGACTCTGATAAGCATCATGTGCATGCATGCCCCAGAATTATGGCGTTAGAGAGAGGTTGGAGGATATTGGGAGCAACTCTGACTCTAATTATGCTTCCTCGAAGAAATCTTCAACGGTTGGAGTTAGACCCCGAGACCCGAAAAGAGGAGACTTGGTTCGTCAACGGTGCCGCCACCGTCTAAAGAAATCATTGGAGCCTTCTTGGGACCCACTGTCAGCGAACAATTTGGACGAGGAAGTAAATTCTTGTAGCGAGCCGAGGATCAATGGAACAGTAGGAAAGAAGTCGGGATATCGTGGGTGGAGGAAGGATGCAGCTATGAGCCGGATGGGAAGTCCGTGCATGTCGGCGAGTGGAGTCCGGACTCTTTGTTCAAGCCGGAGCGCAGCTGGGCTTGCGAGCGAGGAGGCTGACATTGTGGATTCAAGTTATAATGGCTGTGGAATCAGTAACTGCTGGTCAAGAACACCAAGATACAGGGACCCAACACTTTCTCCTGACGCTGAAGCCGAAGAGAATCCGCTGCTATCTATTGAAGGGAGAGAGGCAGCCTGTAGAGAGGTTGTTCCATATCCAGAGAGTCCAAGATGTTTAAGCCAGAAATTTAGGCCTAGATTTTTCAGTGACTTGGTTGGACTTGGTGCAGTTGCCAAGTCCCTTTTGTATGCAATATCCAAAGGAAAGATTGCTCCTGTGTATTTGTTCCATGGTCCGGGAGGAACGGGTAAAACCTCTACGGCGAGGATATTTGCAGCTACTTTGAATTGCCTATCTCTGGAGGAACATAGGCCCTGTGGGTTCTGCCGGGAGTGTGTATTTTTGTTCTCTGGAAGGAGTAGGGATGTCAAAGAGCTTGTTGCTGCAAAAATAAATCGCAAGGATAGGGTGAAGGCCCTACTAAAGAGTGCTTCTCTGCCTCCATTTTCATCCCACTTCAAGATCTTCATCATCGACGAATGCCAATTTCTTAGAGGGGAGACATGGGCTGCGATTTTTAGAAGTGCTGAGTATCTTTCTCGACATTCTGTTTTTATTATGATCACCACTGACCCGGATAAGCTTCCACATAGTTCTCTTTCACAGTGCCAAAGGTACCACTTTCGAAGATAAAGGATGTTGTTGTCAGTGGCAGGTTGCAAAAAATTTGTATAGAAGAAGGGCTGGAATTTGATAAGGATGCATTGGACTTTATTGCTGCAAAATGTAATGGTTCTCTTCGAGATGCAGAGACGATTCTTGATCAGTTGGGTTTGCTTGGAAAAAGAATTACACTTTCTCTTGCTTATGAGCTTGTGAGTAATGGATTTACCATGACTTGCAATCACCTGGGATGGCTGTGTTTTTCATTAACCATTTCTACATTCTGTACCTAGAGGACGTGCTGATTTTCATTCATTTTTATCTCTTGTGCAGATAGGTGTCGTCTCTGATGAAGAGTTGCTAGATTTGCTAGAATTTGCACTATCCTCTGACACTACTAATACTGTTCGAAGGGCTAGAGATCTTATGAGATCTAGGGTTGATCCTATGCAGTTGGTATCACAGCTTGCGAATCTTATCATGGACATCCTTTCTGGAAGGACTCAGTCAGACATTTCTGAAGCAGGCAGAAATCTTTTGGGAAGACATGCTCGTAAGTGCCATTACCATTACTTTTATTCTTTTTTGCCTTCTTCACATTACACTGATTTATTATCAGCAGACGAGTTACCACTAATTCCTAATGCTTTGATTGTATTAACACATATGATTTAACTACAAGGGATTCAGTTTTATGCCCTGTTTAAATAAAAACAAATGACTCAAAATTTAAATTGCCATACTTTTTAAATTGAAGATCTAATTTCTTTTTCCGCTCTTCCATTGGATCGGAACCTACAGTTAGTTTTGATGAGTTTGTGTGCGCGTGAAGTCCTTATCATTGAACTTCCTCCCCTGCTACTATTTTACATGCGCTGTGACTGGTTTGTGTGTGGGAAGCCCTTAAGATAGAACTCTATACTTATCATGAAATTACAATTAATTTTGATGACGCATAATTCCTTTAGTACTAGTCTTATATGCATGCCCTATGATGATTTTGTGTTTGCATGCATGCATGAATGCATGCACGCGCATAAGAACATCCGTTCATATTCTGAATTATTTATACAATCACTTACAGTGAAGGTTTTGGTTCCTGTCTGTCTTGCCTTATTAAAGATCGATGCTGTTTGCATGGCCAAAAGTTCTGTATCAGTCAACTAAAAAATCCATGATTAACCAAAAAATTAAAAATAAATTTTCGGAACTATAAGAATCTTATGCCTAACCAATAAATAAAGAAAGATTAATGTTAAAGTTGCGCAAACCTATGCTCAATCCTGGTTAATCAAAAATTTGAAAGATAGGGAGGGAGGGAGGGAGGGAGGAGCTGAAAGATAGGGAGGGAGGGAGTGAGGAGATGAAAGGAACAGAAGGGGCAAAGCTTATTTTCACAATTGCTGCACCACTACCTATGATGTATCTTATTGGTTCTGCTCCTGTTCTCCTTGAATCCGCTTCCTAGTTGCAGTTCAATAAAGGGTCCATATTGAAATCTGTTCAGTATTTAATGCATTCACATAAAATAGGTGTGGAAAAGGCTACAAAGCTGCTGGGGCTCTAAATATGAGCTTCCATTTTCCTTCCATTTTCCTTTATGTATGTCTTATCAGGTTGGCTTTGATATCAGTGTGTTACATCTTGTATATCTACAAGTTGGCAGAAGCTTGGGTTTTAGTTAAATTTCCAACCTACTAAAGCTCAAGCTACACTGGACCAAGGGTCAGGTGGTCAACCTCGATCCTCATTAATGTGTATGTTAGTAGTTGATGAATATAGTCTTCTGGCATCTTTAGCTATGCCGTTATTATTTATGGTTCTATATTTTCTTTCACTATTTGTGTGGTTTCATTGTGCATGTTTATGATTCTTTTTCCAGACAATTTCTCATAGTCTTAATTCTGAGAATATAATTTGCATCACAAATGTCTTTCATATCGAACTCCAACGATAACCACTTTTAAGTGACCTCTAGGCTTCCCTTGTTGATTCTAGCCAAACAAATATCATCAACATACAAGGACAAGATGATCAAATCATCTTTAGACCATTTAACATGCTCACAATTGTCTTCATGAATCTTCTCAAATACAAAAGAGATGATAGATTTATGAAAGCTTATATGCCACTGGTTAGATGATTTGCTTGAGACCATATTTCTTATGCTTAAGTTTATGAACTCTACTGTCCCTCCCATTGGCTCTAAAGCCATCAAAGAATTCCATATATATCTCTTTGTTGTCCATTCAGAAATGCAATTTTCAATTTCATCTGAAATAATTTCACGTTTAAGCATGTGGAGATCTTTATAATTGGGAGCAATTCTCACAATAGGAGAGAATTTTTCCTCGTAGTCTATTTCTTTCTTTTGGGCATACCCCTTTACAACAAACCTCACTTTGAACTTCTACCACCCTTTATTAAAAAAAATAAAAAATTGAGAACTCAGTTGTTTCCATGGCCTTCACGCCCTGAAAGTAGTCCAAACAAGTTCCAGACATGATTATGCCTTGTAGACTCTAGCTCCTCATCCATTGCTTTCAGCCACTCATTCCTTTGTCTTGAATTAAAGTCTCTTTGGCATTTTTTATTTCTAACGCATCATGTGGAGCTACCATAAATGCTTCAACCCTTGATCTCAATCAATGGTGTGGTACCACACCATGTGAACTTCCCTTTAACTGAGAAGTCTGAAGATCAACTTGGGAATCAACCTGGGTGTCCATTGGTGGACTAGTGGATTTGGCCAATACACTCGGTGTTTTTTCTTTTATCTTGACCAATGAAATATTTTCTCAGAAATTCCTTTTCTAGGAATTCCACATCTCTACACTTGTAGTTCATCAGAAAATTCTCCAATAACTACGTATGCCTTTGAATGCAAGAAGTATTTATGGAAACACTTTCTTTAGGTCCCAACTTTTCGTATTCTATGAGACATATTTCCAACATAAGTAGCTGATTCACGTGGAAGCAGATGTTCCGACTCTGACTTTTGATTATTTTCATAAAAATTGCTTGAAACTGTCTTGAAGGAACACGGTTAAGTACATACATGATGTGACCAATGCATCTCCCAAATAGGAGATCGACAAACTAGTTTGCACGGTCATTGATCGCACCATGTCTACCAATGTCCTATTCCTCCTTTTTGCTAAGCCATTTTAGTGCGACATATGAGTAGTAGTCAACTGCCTCAGTATTTCTTTTTCAGCATGGTACTTTCTGAATTTATCTGATAGATATTCATGTCCAGAATCAGTCTTAAGAAGCTTAACACTCTAATTGATTGTTATTCAACCTTGGAAACACGGAGTCAAAACATTCTAATATATCTGACTTATGAGAGATAAAGCAGCCAATACATTTAATAAAGTATGATGCCGTTATGTGTTCGTACCTTCATTGGTCATAAATGTCTTAATGAATAAGTGTAAAAAGCTTGGATGCTCGTTTGGCTTTTTCCAAACGATTTTCTCATTGGCTTGCCTTCAAAGCAATGCTTATGTATGCCATCATGACTTTTGTAGGGGATGTTAGTCCCACTCTTGGCCAGCTAGCCATGCTTTCTTGCCTGACGTGGCTAATTCTCACATGCCATTTCACAAAATCCCAATTTCCAAATATTCAGAGAGACGACACAATCATTTATATCTAAAACAATTAAACCATTCAACAAATTTTCAAAACTACACCTGGAATTATTGTGAAAGATACCAATGAAATTTCTTCAAAACAAAAAGGAAAAACCCTCAAAAGTCGAAGTGATAATTGATAACCAATTGTTTCTAATATTTGGGTACATAAAGCAAATTCCATCGTCAACTCAATGACAATCGGTAAGTTCCAATTCCCATGATTTCTATGCTAGCTTGATTCCCTGTTATAGTGCTCAAAATCTGACCCCGTCCAAGGCGACACGTGTCCCTCAACTTTCAACTCTCCGAGAAGCATCAAAAAGCTCCTCTAATGTTCATGTTATACCCGACCTCCTCAAGATCTTCTCCGCTCAAAGGCTCCCTCAGTTCTGAAGATTTTTCAGCTCCGCACAAAGCAGCTCCGGTAACAGATCACTCCTGATGCTGCCGACACCTACACATCCTTATTTTTCTCCACGTTCATAACATGCAACACCATTCAGCGCAAGCAGTTATGGACAGTGGTGGATTTTTCTGCATGCAATCCCAACAGACCAGTACAACAAATCGACATGTGCAAATCGTGCGGTTATGAGAATCTTGCTCGTACCCATCTGCTTCTATGCCAACAGCTCAGTTAAGTATAAGTATACTTTCTACTCCAACAAAGGAAGGGGGTTCCGATTTTGATTTCTACGCTTGATTCTATTCTGATTCAATCTGATACACCCTCTAGATTCCTGAAATTCCTGTAACCCGAGAATTATAGTGCGATTAAGGGTTTTCACGTAAATCCTATGTGACTCTTTTTTCTGTGCTGTGTTTTATCTACGTGCACTACCCCATATCATTTCTCAGTTGTGGTGAGGATCGACCACCCAATCACTTGTGATGAAAAATCACCACTACAAACTGGGGCTTTCATTGAGATTTGAGTCTACATTCAAGATCTCTCTCATCTAGCCCAAACCCTTCCTCAAAAAGCCTCTTCAAAAGCCTTTTCAATAACGCCAATGGCCTCAAGGAAGCAAATTGTTGCCTCAACAGTGCCAGGTCAAAGGGCAAGGCCATCGTGCCATTGGGGGCAAGGTCCCCCGGCCATCGATTAGCCACATACTACTGAAGACACGGGCTCCTTCTCGCCCCAGGGGCAGCTACCAACATCCACGCACCCTCGCTGTAGTGCGAAAACCAGATTCTTCATATGCTAACCAACATGAAGGAGCAAATGGAGTAAAAAATCAGTCAGATCGTGATCAGGAGCAGACAACTTTCAACCGCGAGAATGCCTTCCATAAACAGGAGACATTGAGGCCATGGTTCAAGGTATCGGCCGAGTCGTATCCGACTCGGCCGCTGACGATGTGACTCGGTAGCCCGAGTCGACCAACGGGCGCCGCGTTGACCCGGATCGGGTCCGACTCGGACTCGACTCGGTCGAGTCGTCCACGACTCGGCCGAGTTGACCGAGTCGAGTCCGAGTCGGACTCGATCCGGGTCGACTCGGCGCCCGTGAACCATCTTTAAAGGGCTGAGTGAGAGAGATCAGATCTGATCTCTCTCTCACGCTGCCCCTCCCTCTCGCGTCCCCCCGCGTCGCCGTCGCGTTGCCGTTGCCCTCGCAGGTACCTCTCTCCCTCTCACTCTCCGTCTCTCTCTCCCGCTGTGTCTCTCTCTGTCGGACTCTCTCCCTCTCCCTCTCAGTCTCTCTCTCCCCCCTCTCCCTCTCTGTGCCTCTCTCCCTCTCCGTCTCTCTCCGCCTCTATGTCTCCCTCTCTATCTCCGTCTCTCTCTCCCTCTCCCCCTCTCTCTCCCTCTCCCTCTGTCTCTCTCCGCCTCTATGTCTCCCTCTCTGTCTCCGTCTCTCTCTCCCTCTCCCCCCTCTCTCTCCCTCTCCCTCTGTCTCTCTCCCTCTGTGTCTCTCTCTGTCGGACTCTCTCTCCCTCTCAGTCTCTCCCTCTTCCTCTCTCTGTGTCTCTCTCTCTGTCCCTCTCTGTCTCCGTCTCTGTCTCCGTCTCTCTCTCTGTCGGACTCTCTCCCCCTCTCCCTCTCAGTCTCTCTCTCCCCCTCTCCTCTCTCTCTGTGTCTCTCTCTCTCTCCCTCTCTCTCTTCGTCTCTCTCTCCTCCTCTGTGTCTCCCTCTCTCTCTCCTCTGTCTCCGTCTCTCTCCCTTTTTCTGTTCCTCTCTCTCCCTCAGTTTCTCTCCCCTCAGTCCCTCTCTCCCCCCTTTGTTTCTCTCTCACCTCAGTCCCTCTCTCCCCCTCTGTTTCTCTCTCTCTCCCCTCAGTCCCTCCCTCCCTCCCTCTACCCTCAGTTTAATTTATTTGAGTTTAATGTAATTTAGTTTAGTTAAACTTAATTTAAGTTAATTTAATTTAATAAAATTTTGTAATTATAATTAAGTTAGGTAATTTAATAATTTTATTGAAGTTAGGTAATTAAGTTAGTGTAGGTTAATCTAGTATAAAGTTTAGTTTAATTTAATTTAGTTTCATTAATTGAGTTTAATTTAATTTAAATTAGTTTAGTTAACTTAATTTAGGTTAATTTAATATAATAAAGTTTTGTAATTAAGTTAGTTTATTTAATAATTTTATTGAAGTTAGGTAATTAAGTTAGTGTTGCTTAATCTAGTATAAACTAGTTTAGTTTAATTTAATTTAGTTTCATTTAATTGAGTTTAATTTAATGTTGTTTTAATTTAGTTAATTTTAGTTTTAATTTAATTTAACAGATAATTTTTTTAAATTTCAGTATGGCTCCAAAGCAACGCGATATTGGATAGGAACATGGTACCCCTGTTGATGGAAGCAGAAAACTTGTGAAGTATAATTATTGTGGGAAACAAGTCCATGGTGGTATCACTAGATTGAAGAAACATATAGCACATGTATCGGTCAGGTGGAAGGATGCTTGCGAGTATCAAAAGAGGTATCTCAAATAATGAGACATCTTTCTGAAGGTAGCAAAGAAAGAGCGGCCATAAAATCTAAAAAAGAGCGACTTATGAGATCTTTAAGTAAGGAAGATTTTTATGATGTGACCGAAGAAAATTCTGATAATGAAATTGAAAAAATTGGTGGTTTAGAAGGAGTTGAAAGAAGACAAGTAAAACAAGTTATGAAAGAAAGTCGTGAAATGGCTTGGAGATCGGCAGAAGGAGTTGATATTGGTGGCAGCAGTTCGCAACCTTCAGGATCAGGGAGTAACTGTGGATTGCGTCGGAGTATGAATATGAGAGAAGCTGAAATTCCAGCTCGTGGTATTGATCCTTACATGTTCCCAACAAAATAGAAATCAATCAAAAACATGTTCTCAACTGAGAATATTAAAAAGGTTGAAAAATCCGTGGCGAAATTCTTTCACTACAATGCAATACCATTCAATGCAGCTGATAGTGGTCCTTACTATCAAGCCATGATTAATACTATTGCGGAGGCAGGCCCAGGTGTAAAAGGCCCTACAGGGTACCAGATTGGCAATCTATATTTAGAGGAGGAAATGAAAGAAATTGAAGTATATATTGCTTCAATAAAAACAAAATGGCCGCAGTATGGTTGCACGATCATGTGTGATGGATGAAGTTCTCATAATAGAAAGCTTATTGTTAATTTCATGATTTATTGTGATAGAAGCATGATCTACCATACTTCTGTTGATACCCCTAATATCTCGAAGATTGCTGATTATATATTCTTGCTGATGGATAAAGTTGTTGAAGAAAATATCGTGCAGGTTGTAACAGATAATGAGGCAAGTTTCAAAGCAGCTGGTCACATGTTGATAAAGAAGAGAAAACATTTGTTTTGGTCTCCCTGTGTAGCACATTGCATTGATTTGATGCTTGAAGATATTGGCTCCTTGAAATCAGTCAATGAGACATTAGATGATGCTAAGATGATCACATCATTAATTTACAATAGCCTCAAAGTGGTGAATTTAATGAAGCTATTTACCAGTGATAGAGATTTGTTGAGACCAGGTATAACAGGTTTGCCACCGAGTTTATTTCTATTGAAAGCCTTATTCGCTATGAGTAAGATTTGAAAAGAATGTGTACGATCACCGAATGGCGTGAATTCAACAAGGAAAGGAGTAGAAGTGTGCGAGATAAGGTTTCTAATCTCATTCTGACTGACCGGTTTTAGAAGGCAAAAGAGGTCCAAAACATTATGGATCCTCTTGTTAGAGTCTTGAAGATAGTAGACCAGGTTAAGAAACCTACTCTATCTATTATATATGAAGTTATGGATAGAGCAAAATTGGCTATAAAGGCATCAAATAAGAACTGGAAGAAGTACTGGGATATCATTGATAGAAGATGGGAGGGACAATTGCATAGGCACTTGCATGCTGCTGGTAATTCATTTGCCTAGAAATCAATTTGTTGACTAGAAATTGAAACTATCATATCATAACAATCATGTGCTTACATTATTGTAGCATATTTTTTAAATCCAGCACTCCAATATTCAAAAAACTTTTCTACACATCCAGAAGTGAGAAATGGATTAAAGGAGGTCATTAAAAGATTGGAGCCAGATTTGAATAAACAAGTAAGAGCTATTAATGAGGTAATAATAATTTATTTATTTTATCGATATAATGTTATGCAAATATTAACACTTGTGATGTGTATTCTCACAGATAAAATTATTTGTGGATGGAGTTGGAGAATTTGGAAGCTCACTAACTAGAAGAGCAGTGCAACAATCTCTTCCAACTGATTGGTGGATTAATTATGGCGAAGAAGCTCCCAATCTGCAGAAAATTGCCATCAAAGTTTTAAGCCAAACATGTTCTTCATCGGGTTGTGAAAGAAATTGGAGCACGTGGTCGCTGATTCATACAAAATTACCAACCGGTTGGCAATGAACAAGTTGCATAAACTAGTATTTGTGCATTACAATATGCGGTTGCGAGTAAGAAACTTGACATGCAAAAGTGACACTGATGATTATTACAACACAATTGATCTGAACAATATTTTCAATGATGATATTTTGGATGAGTAGATTCGTGAGGGAAAACAGCCGATGTTACCACCAGATGACTTAGGTTGGTTGGATGAAGGTATTCGTCGTACTGACGAAAGTGGCGGTGATGGCGGCAGTGATGGTGATGGCGGTGATGATGACAACGGTGATGATGATGGCGGTGATGGTGGTGGCGGTGATGGCGGCGGTGATGGTGGTGATGATGGTAATGGTGAAGAGACTCATGGTGTTGGTGGAAGCCAACGAGGTGGTGCTTTAACATGTGATTCAGAATATTATGCCACACAAGATACAGATCATGGAGGCCGGGCGGAGATTTCGCAACAAGGTAGGCATTTGGATCGGTTGGTCGAATTCAGTTCTAGCGATAATTATTCGAGTGGATATGATAACTACTCACATGGTCATCATAGTCTTGAAGGCCATTTACAGGGGTTGGGTTTGACATCTGGTCAATATTCTGGCACTGATTATTCTAGCACCGGTGAATATTCTACTAGCAGCACTGAATATCGAGGTTTTGAGTATTATCACCATGGAGCTGATATTGCCATGGTTCACAGTCGCGGTCTCGGCCGCCGACTCGGCGGGTACTGAGACGGATCGGTCTCGGTGACTCGGATCGGCATCGGGCAATACGCGCAAAACGCTACATAGAAAGCTAAAAAATTCTAAAAAAATCATGATAAATCTTAAAAAAATGTAGACATCCATATTCATGTATCACATGTCCAAAATATATCACCTAGTACACTAAACATAAAGCGAAAGTATAAATACACGCGTCGTCGGTAGAAGCATATCAAAATACATGCACAATATAGTAAATTGAACAAACTACATTCATAAATACATGCTAATGTAGTTATTTTCACATTGAATTGCGATGAGGCACAAAATTATCATCATAATGCCGAATCGACCTAGTCAATTCCGATTCTCGGCCTAGTCAGTCTCCTCTAAGTTGAGTCGATCGACTCGTGACTCGGACTCATCTCGGAGTGGGCCGAGACGGATACGACTCGGCCGACTCGTCTCCGACTCGGCCGAGTCTTTGAACCATGGATATTGCACAACCCCTACCGCCATATTACTCTGATAGTGGATCCTCTGCTCTATCATCTCAGCCTACAAGATCTCACCCACAAACATATTATTATCCTTATGGCAACTATATGCCTGGTTTCTATACTTATCGCGGGGATGATGATAATGATGATTTTGTGCCTCCTCGTAATTCAATTTGGAAATGACTATATTAGCAGGTACTTATGAATTATTTTGTGCAATATACTATATTGTGCATGTATTTTGATATTTTTCTACCGACGACGCTTGTATTTATGCTTTCACGTTATGTTTTGAGTGTTAGGTGATATGTTTTGAATATGTGATGCATTAATTTTGATGTTTACATTTTTTTATGATTTGTCATGATTTTTTCATAATTTTTTTGGCGTTCTATGTAGCGTTTTGCGCGTATCGTCCGAGTCCGATCCGAGTCGCCGAGACCGATCCGTCTCGGTGCCGGCCGAGACCGAGACTTTAAACCATGATTGAGGCAGCTCAACGAATAACTTCAGGTCTAAATCGCTGCCCTCCAGAGCACCCAGACACTGACACTGTCGGAAAGCGAACTGAAATCGGAGAATCTCCCAACGTCAGGGTCCTCGACGAGTTGATCCAAAGACGGATCAAGGAAGCTAAAGTTGCAGCACAACAGTCTATCAACACTTTCTTGTGCCGAAGTCTCTAATTCTCCCTCTCTTCAAAGAGATCCTAGAGTGCGAGTTCCATAAGTTCTTTTCAACCTTCGACTGCTACTTCGGAATGAGCGACCCAGTCCAATACATCAGACATTTCTGAGAGAAAATGGTAGTCTACTCGCAACGATCCGCTCATGTGCCTCACTTTTCCTTCCAGTCTGAAAAGTGTGGCCTCATATTGGTTCTACTCCCTGCCTTCACATTCTCTCCACAACTTTGAGTAGGTGTCCAAAGCGTTTTTCACCCAATACGCATCTCGCCGGGAGGCTAGGAGGAACAACCACCACTTCTCACTGTTAAGATGAGACAGAGCGATAGCCTCAAATTCTACATTGGCTACTTTCAAAGCTAATTGGCCAAGGTCTCCATCTGCGGTAAGGACGTCTCTGTGCTCACATTCATCAGCGGGCTGCAAGTCTCTCACCCCTTATACAAACATCTCTTGAAGCACAATGTCACTCGAATGAGCGAGGTTCTATCCTGAGCTCAACCTTACATCCAGTTAGAGAAGGTAATGAAGACTTTCGCCAACCACTCCGCGAAGCATGACAGAGGAAAGTCGAAGTCTCTGCACGAAACTTCTGCCCATGCCCAAGATTCTCTTACCAAGCCCGCTCTGAGCCTACAACCCGATACAACAATTCACTCCGCTCAGGTTCCCCATCAACGAAGTCTTCAACACCTTCAAGGATCAACCCTGGGTCAGGTATCCGAGACCCATCCAGTATGACTCCTCACTTCCTGGAGTAGAAAAGTATTGCTCCTACTACAACGGTAAGGGACACAAGATCATTCATTGCCGGAGCCTCCGAAAGTACGTGAAAGACTCATTCGTCAGGGCTTCCTCAAGGAATATGTCTTCACACCCAAGGCAGCTTTCGGATCTAGATAGCCGAGCGCTCCACCTCATACCCAACCACAACATGCGATCCCCCAATACAAAGCAATCGAGTGATCAGATTCTACCTCCCTAAACAGGACAGTACCCCTATCCATGATCTCCCTTATACTTTGATTTTCATGCATTTTATTTTATTATCAAATAAAATTATATTTTGCTCCTAACCATTTCAGCCAACTTTGCTGTTGGGATTTCCCCCACTGAGAGTCTTCTCGAAGTTCACCGCTCCGCTGATGGGTCTTCCCTCACTCGGAGACGACTGCGAACCCTGCTTCCTGATGGGGTTCTACCCCCACTCAGAGTCTAATGCTTGTACGCTCCGTTGTGGGTTCTACCCCACTCGGGGACGAGAACTGAAGCATCCGCCTACAGGCCCCCTCTCGGCTAGCCTACGGGACCCTCAGCTGTGGGTCCTACCCCCGTTCGAAGTCCCTACTCTGTTATAGAGATTTTTTCCTCTCAAAGCCCCATTTGATGTTCCGCTGATGGGTCACACCCCTACTTGGAACACAAACACTAGCTTACGGACTCCTCTCATTTGACCCAGAGCGGATGAACCCCTGGTAGTTTTTCTCTGCCAGGTCCATTTCGGATCATCACTCTATTGTAGGTCCTACCCTCGCTTCGAGTCAATGCATCCAAACTGTCGATGGGTCGCACTCCCACTTTAGGTCCTTACAAAGTTTATAGCTCTGTTGATGGGTCACACCCCCACTTGGAATCAACTATGAACCCGACTCTGCTGCTGGGATCCCCCTACTCGGAGGCCTAACTCCGTTGTGGGATTCCCCACTCGGAGGTCCGGATCGTCACTCTGTTGTGGGTCTTACCCCTTTCAGAGCGATACATCCAATCTGTCGATGGGTCACATCCCCACTTCAAAACCCCTTCCAAGTTTACATGTACATCGATGGGATTACTCCCACTCAGAAACAATACTGCAGGCTCGCCAAAACATTATGAAACCAACTGAACTTGCAGGAGATGGAAATCAAGCATTTCGAAAAGCTTATAATTGCACGAGACATATGGTATATACATGAGTATTTTATTGTTTCCCCTCGATGTACTAGTTTCGTGTGATTAGAGGCTGAAGAAATCAAGCATTCTGGGAAATTACAATCATCCAGGTATTATCCGAACACAACCGTTGCATATGCTTGATGCATTATTCAGCTTGGGCTAACATGGTTTGTGTATGCTTAGCTTATAACTAAATGAGACATATGGTATATACATGAGGGTTTTCTTGTTTGGGTTATCCCCTCGACTTACTAGTTTCGTGTGATTAGAAGTTGAGTATACATAGTTTTGTTAACCCAATTTGTTAAATTTATATCAGCCTTTCATTACTTTTATTATGCTGCATCTGACATTTAATATAAGATGTTCCATTGCATGCTTGTGTGCGTATCTTCCTTCCTCTCTCGAAAGTCCGCACCACTCGCTGATGGGATTCCCCCACTTGGAGATGGCAATGCAGACTCCAGCCTACGGCTCCCTCTCGATTATCTTACGGGCAGTCGAAACCTTCCGCTGTGGGTTCTACTTCCGTTCGGAGTCCCTACTCTGCTGCAAGGATTTTCCCATCTCAGGGTTCCAGGATCACAACTCCGTTGATGTTATTTCTCTCACTCGGAAGCAACCGTGAATCTAACTCTGTTGTTGGGATTTCCTCACTCGGAGGCTAAAAGTTTGCAGGTACCGCTGATGGGATTACCTCCACTGGGACAAATCACTCCCAGGATATACCAATCATACGGGTGATAGAGATCAGCATTCCGAAGAGGCATGATCATATCAATTCGAAAAAGTCAACGGTAAAGTAAGCCGGGCAAGATCCATACAATTACTTCCATTCCAAAGAAATATGCATGTGTTTTGTTTCGAAAAAAATCCTTCCATTCTGAATACATTTCTTTAAATACATACTTGATGACATCTAACAAGAGTAATACAAAGTTTCATAACCTTTTTGTGTTTACATTTTTTGAAAAGAGTAATACAAAGTTTTATTATACTTTGATAGGGACCAACTCTGCAATGACTAAGACAAGAAACATCTGTTAATAAAAAAGTTTTGTTTTATGCATGAAAGGTCAACTATGGAAGCTATTTATCATGGTTTAATACCTCAGTGTCGGGATTAGCAAAAAATAATAATAATAATAATCTCGGTATCGATATCTATATTGACCATTAGTTAATATCGGTCGTTAATATCGGCAATTTCGACCATAATGATAGTATCAACCCTGATATCGGCCGAATATTATAATGTTAATATCGTTATGTGTACCTCAAAACTCGATAGGATATTGCCTATATATCGGAATCTGTCGATGAAACCATGCTATTTATTTACTAAGTCAATTGATGAAGTGAAGGGAGAGGAAAAGAGACTTTCACGCGGTTTTCATTGATTTGGAGAATGCTTATGATTAGCTTCCTAAGGAGGTATTGCTGTGGTTTTTAAAAACGAAACATGTAGTAGGTATAGTGATGTGGTTTAAGATAAATGTGAGAACTATTAGTGGGGAGACTGTAAGCTTATACCAAGAATCAACATTAAGTCCTTATCTCTTTGCTTTGATGATTATCAGTCATATTTAGGATGAAGTCCCTTTATGCATGTTGTTTGCCGATGATAGAGTATTAGTTAATGAAACTAGAGAAGAAATAAGTATTAAACTAGATAGATCAAGAAAAACTTTAGAATCTAGGAATTAGTAGATCGAAAATGGAATCTACATAATGTAACTTTAGCAAAAAGGCAAGAAGAAATAGTCACCCAATACAATTGATAGTTAGGAAATGCTCAGAGAGCTCACTTTCAAATTGGAATTAGTCATTCATCAAAATAGTGGGATCCAGGCAGATGTGATTCATAGAATCAAAGCAAGATTGTTAAAATGGAGAAGTGTCTCTTGTGTAGTTTCAATTGATCATAGGATACCCATGGAGTTAATGATGGAATTTTATAGAATGGCCAAAGACTTGCTATGCTTTATGGCTTAGAATGTCGGAAAATAATATGTCCAAAAAATGAGTCTACCAAAAAATTAGAATTTTGAGATGGATGAGTAACAATACACTAGGAGATGGGATAAGAAATACACTAAGAGATGGGATAAGAAATAAGTTTATGCATGAAAAGTTAGATGTTACTTCTATTAAGGATAAAATGAGGAAGAACCGATTGAGATGACATGTCCAATGCAGGCCAATAAATGCACTAATTAGGAAAAGTGTTAGGATCATAGATAATGGTACAATAAAGACTAGAGAGAGGCCTAAACAAACTTGGATGGAGGCCATTAAGAAGGATTTATTGATGCTTCATGTTACTATGGAGATGAGCCTTAATAGAGTTGAAGAAAAGGTTTCGCATAGCCGCTCCTAAACTTTTGGAATAAATGCTTTGTTATTGTTGAGCTTTTGTCCTTTAAAGTTCAATTTTTTTTTAATTTTGAGGCTATCCCTATGTATAGACGGACATTGACAACCACATTGTTTCCAGTGTTCTAAATATCCCCGATATAACCCCGATATTGCGCCGATATTGCGTTTACGGCACCTAACCGCAATGATTTGACACATTCAAACAGATATAGCTATTTTCACCCAAAATCGCCGATAAATCGGCATGGACCCGATATGCGGCCGCAGTTTCAGCAATTTTGGGCCCGATATAGCGTTCACACTCAATTTCTAGGTTGGATATTTGGGTAATTCGAGCGATGTGGCAATATGACATTTGTGAAGATTCTACACTTGGATAGTGATTATGCATTTATAAGCTTAATGCAAGTTATCGAGTTAAGTATATCTTAAACATATAAGTATGATGTTTTATGTAGCTTTATATAATTTATGCATATATTGTCTTATTGAAATGCAATTTAAGACAAGAAGATATGTATATTTACAGTCCGATTTTGTCATTCGATTTTTGAAAATATCCCCGATATGTCCCCGATATATCTCCATCCCCGATAAATTTTCCCGGCCGATGTAGCCGCTGTGGCCGCCATTTAGAACACTGATTGTTTCGAGCTTGTGCATAGTTCTATTATTATTCTTGCATCAACTAGAAAACTCTGAGGATCAAGGTCACTAAGCTTTCTAAGCCACCACTCATAATAATGAGAAAAACAACTCCCACCGACCAATTCTCTGAAACAAACATGCAGAAAGTTAGAAAAACATGTATGGTTCCCACTAGAAAAATTCTAGTACGTATCTATAAAACACAAATGTGATCCCGACTGTGGGATAGAAGCATGTGTCAACAAAAACACACATGTGATCCTCACTGTGGGATACTAGAATGCTTAAACTCTGTACGATCCACCGCGGGATACATGCACATTGATCAAGTCACAAATAATCACCGGCAAAGGATTATGCGTACCTGTGCATAGTGCACGATCCCTCGCCTCCATGCTCAGTCTCGTCTACACTGTGCCAACATATGCACGTGACCGAATGAGCTTACGCGTGGCCTGGCCCGGGCTTTGAGCGTAGCCTGCGGCCATGAAGAGGCTGCGCCGAGATTTCTTTTGATTAATTTCACCTTTTTGTGAATTTAGGGTTCTTGATTAAAAAAAAAACGTGATGGAAAAACTCATAGATTCTAATTGATCAAAACAACAAAAAGTACCACAGGTACACAACAAATAATAGATCACCCTACATTGATTAAATGTTCATAATTTTAATCACGAAGTGATTGTCAACATCTGATCTCTTTACTTTAGATTAACCTAATCTAGATGACCACACACTTTAACCCAGCTGGGTCAGGTCTATGTTTTTTTTCGGGGCCTCGGTCCAAATATCCAACATTGATAATCCTTGTTCATGGGGATGAGTGTTATGCGGAAGCTATATTGGAATCCCCGATGATGATCATGCTCGTGAAACCACACATAAATTAAAGCAAGAGAAGAAAAGAGACAAGAATTTAACGTGGTTTCACCCAAATCGAGCTGTCCAGGGGGAAAGGTGTCCGAGAGAATTCTACTATTTCACAGAGAGACTGCAAGAACACAAGGAGGCTCGGCCTCTTTCTACCTCCCAAAACTCCAGAACAGAGAAGAAACTCGGCAAACTCAAAATAATTCTCTTCACAAAAGCAAAGAAGACAGTTGGCTCGTAAGGAGACCATGTTGAATGTTAGGCAACCAAAAGAAAACCCTTAATTAGGATTAATCCAGACCGTCCTAACTTGATTTGCTGCTGCTGTTGTGCTTGTCACCGTACTGAACACGACCTGAATTGAAGAGGAGCCCATGATGTCGAGTCCAAGTAGAAATTCCTTGCTTGTGTCATAGATTTGGAGAAGATCGAATTGAATTCATTTGTAAATTGGTCTCCCTTAGGATTTGAAATTAACTTGCACTTGGAATCCAAATTCACATGCAATCCAAAGTGCTGCCATCCAATAAGATTTTAAACCCCGTGCACATGAATCCAAAATAGATTAGGCTTGATCCCAATATAATGACAACCACATAACTCTTTGGATTTTGAATAAAAAATTAACAATTTGAGCCGCCCTGTATTTCTGGAGACTTTCTGTTATTCTTGTCAGAGCTTCTAGAAGACTACATGATTTTTTTATTTTTTTCTTTAAAATTTAAATCTAAAGGAAATCCAGTTCTGTTGATTAATGTTATAGAACGACCTCATCCAATTTGGACTTCCTATATGGGTTATTCATGGCCCTTTATCTATGCAGAAGGGGCTTTCTCGTACTTGCTTGGCTGAGTCTTGCTTTTAGTTCATTTAGGCGAAGTAACTGTATTAATGAGACACACACAAGATATTTAAAGCACTGTTTCAAATATCGATTGATTATGATATATATTGAAAATATTGTATCGGGTGTAGAGGTACTAATACGATATTTACATTATAATATCGGCCGATAACGGGGCCAATAATGTTGATAGGTAGATATTGCCGATATTTATGATATTGATACTAAAACCCAATGACCGATGCCCATAGTGAGATTTTAAACCATGATTAAAAAGATATTCATAAATGAGTTGAATATTTTGGTCCAACATTTTAACCATTTGGGATCACGAGGCAGTATCTTGTCATAGTGCAAGCATCAAAATGGGAGACAACAATTGGTGTTATTTTAAGTTTCCTTGTGAGAGGCTGGTAAATTTCCTGACTGTAAGATTCTTACTTCTGAGAGCTAATTCACCACTATTTCTTCTAGATACTACCAAGGGTTCTGGCTTGCACAAACATAGTTGTGTGTACTTGCACATGGGATTGTCTCAAGCCTAGCATCAGCCTTTATCTACTTTTGTACTGGTCTATTAGCTTCATAGTGTCTCGAGGCTTGCCAACTCTTCCTAAATTCATGGCGACTCATCCTTGGAAATCCTCCTTTTTCTTTTTTTTCTTTGTAACCCGCCATTCCAGTGGCTGCTTTGTTTTTTGTGCCAGTTAAGGGCTAAGGTTTATTGATGGGCCTCTGCAATCAATCATGCGCAACATTTTAATTATGTTCTCTCTCTGAACTTATTTGATCCACGATCATTCATGCACAAATGTTTTTCTTTCATGTTCTTCTCACTCTCTCTCTTGATTTGTGTGTATGTTAACAGCTATGGTTTATTGACAAGTCATCTCCGAGTTGGTTCTCACTATGCTGCTATCTTTTTTGCAGTAGCTGAGGTTGGCATGCATAAACTTAGACATGCATTGAAAGTACTCTCTGAAACAGAAAAACAGTTGAGAACATCAAAAAATCAGGCTACCTGGCTTACTGTTGCACTCTTGCAGTTCAGTACTGGAGGTAAGAGGTAAATTTTGTTAGCTGCGTACCATCAAACAAAGAATCTGTATTATGTTTGTTCTAATTGGCCATTCTAATTGGCTACTACTTAGTATGGTTATCACCGATGTTGATCACTTCGAAGATGGGCCTTCGAACGGGAACACTCTTAGTGTTTAGAGTTAAGTTGTTAAGTTGCTAAGTATGTTTGGACAAATGTCATTGGATGCAGATGATGGGGATTTAAGCTCAAGCTCGCCCAGGGATAGATTGAAAAATGTTGTTCAGTATGGGGATCACTTCAACAAAACTTGCTCAGGAACTAGTCTCAATGGGACTGAACTACAAGCAATTTGGAGAAGGGCCATAAGGAAATGTCAGTCAAATTCACTTAAAAGATTTCTTCAGGAGGGAAATTTGTCATCCATCCATGTCAATGAAGGTAAATCCAGCTAGAAACAACTAGCTTTTGTCGAAAGGGGGCATGACATACTTGATTTAGACATATAATTTGTATGAACAAAGGTCTGTACCTTTGCAATGTTGGAGAAGGGTGGAAATGTGTGTGGTGTCTGACATGGTCAGACACCAATTTTAGCTGGGCGAAGCATCCAACATGTCATAGATCAAAGGTTGGACTTGTCCTTTTGAACTGCAGTAGAAATCAACAACTGGGAGAAAGTTCGTAATAAATTTGACGGGTTAGTGGGACTAATCTCTTTATTTCATAGAACAAGGTCTTTAATATGTTTGGTCTGATCCAATATAGTAAACATACATATTGGGATTTACTTTATCCCAATAGAACACTTTTATTTTATTGGGTTTAACCCATAACTTGCGTTCAACTGAATTATAAATTGGACCAAATCCATTGTCAAGCATCAACTTATTTAGCATTTTTAGAACTTTCTTTGCATATATTTAATAATTATTAACAAGCAGCTTCAAAATTGATTTTGTCTAAAATTCAAATTTTCTGATATTCACGCTGGTAATATTATTAATTAAAATAACATAAGTACTTAGAAATATTGTTGAATCAGATTTCCATTATATAAGATTCATCAAGGCCAAATCTAATCTTCATCTGTTGTTATGAAAAGGTCAAATTGTCTTTAACTGTCTTTACTTTTCTTTTTCTTTTTTTTAATTTTATATCTGTTTAAGAATTTGATTTTATCTAAATTCCAACTCTTCTAGTATTCACACAGGTAAGGTTATTGACTAAAATACCATAAATACTTTAACATTATTGCTGGGTCAGGTTTCCATTATTTAAGATTTATCTAGGTCAAATCTAATCTTCATCAGTTATTAAAAAAAGGTCAAATTGTTTCTAAATGCCTTTACTTTTTTGTTTTTTGATTTTATATCTTTTTAAGCCACATAAGCCAACAATTTGATGGTCAGATCCAAACTTGCCCAAAGTGCTGATACCAAAAACATACCCCGAGATTTAGGAGCTTGGGAATAGGAATAGGAATAGGAAAGGAAGGGGAAAAAAAAATAAAGGAAGAGGAAAGGGTAGTACCTGTATCTGATCAACATGATCCAATAAAATTCAGATTTAGTAAAATTAGTTCCTTTGTTGTGACCCTGATACTGCTCATATTAGTTTTATTGTCCCTTTCAGAGATGTTGTGATGTAAAATGGGTAAGATCGTAATACCTTAAAATTATAAACTGAAAACTAAGGTTTTGAATTGAAGAACTAGAAAAGAGAGATTAGGGTTTAGAAAAGGACCGGATAGGTTTGGACTTTGTACCCCTTACACCACGGGCTTTGCACCAAAAATTCAAGAGCACCCTCAAGAGAATTTAACTGGAAAAAAATTTAATTGCTTATTGTCTACTTTATTCATTGAGTTGAGCCTCTTTAAATAGGCTTTTATAAGGCGAACTTTCCCATCACAACCGATTTGGGACTAAGTTTCATAATAAAATAAGACAACTAAACTCAAAATAAACTAAGGCATGAAAATAACTAGTAAACTGGGCGTGATGTCCTCATCATTTCCCCAGGGTGGGAGAAACTCGACCCTGTCGAGTGAGAGCTCCCCTCACGAAACATCTCAATCGGGTCATGGCAGTGGTCGAAGAATCAACTCCAGTGTATCACATCGAGACCGAGGTGGTGGAGGTGAAACTGGTCTCCGTGTCGGATCGATAAAAGATTAGCTCGATCAAGGCACTGATAGCAGATTGAGGCACGCCATCCATGATGAAGACTGAACCGACCGCACTTGGCATGATAAGTAGCCTGATCTCTTGTGAACCAATCTCCTGTAGACAAATCTGCAAGGGGTCATACTCATCAAGTGGTCTCAATAATAATGAGATCTTCATAACTGTCAAAGATGGTACTAGCTGCATAGTAGGTTCTGGTGGAAGATCTATAAGGATCTCATTAGGGAGCTCTTCAACTTTTGTATATCGAGAAGAACCCTCTTCTTGCAGTGGTGCCAACTCATCAACAACTTCTGGTCCTGATTCTGGCTTATCATTAATTTTTGGCTCTGATTCTGGATCTTCAATAACCTTTACCGCCTTGTTTTCTAGCATCTTCACCATGCCAGCGAGAATATCTTTATATTCAATGACTAGGTCGCTGAATTGTGGCCTCTCAAGATGTGGAGCATACCGAGTATGAAGAAACTCTTGTAAGATAAGTCAATCCCGACAGTCGATATGATTATCTTTCCACCACCAATAAGCTTTTCGAGCCAACTTCGTTAGGGCATAGTGACACTTCTGTGTATGTGTCAAGGAGAAATATGTAAAGAAATCCTCAAGATGGTTTTCTCACTTTTCATACATATCCTGATCATCAAACCCCCGAAAATATGAGAGGGCTGCATACATGTCCCTTTCAATCTCCTTCTCATTACCATCAGTATAAATGCATTTACCATAAAAGTAAAATTTCATGAACAAAACTCAGTGCATAAAGATTAGAGGTTACCCAATAAACTCAGTGGCTCGAACTTGGCTCAAATTGGGCTGAAGATGTGGCCAGAAATGCTGATTTTTTGCTGCTGGGGTACTGGTGCCAAATCCGGGCTCATTGAAGTCGGATCTCCTACTCAAGTGCTATGAAATCTTTGTAGTGGCTTCGGGGCTCAGTCACACGCCCAACTCTTCAGATGGAACTCGAATCGGACTCCAAACGAGCTTCAAACGGGCTCTGGAACTTGCGAGTTTTGAGTTTGAGGGGAGATGAACAGTAACCAGGTAGTTATTGTTTACGTGAACAGTAATCAGGGAGATTACTGGTCACAGAACAACAAATTGCGATTACTGTTCACGTGAACAGTAATCAGAACAGTAAAATGTTTTTTTTGAGGATTTTTTAATTTTTTTCTTTTTCAAAGTAGATCTAGGGGTCTAGATCTAGGGTTTGCGGAAGGGATGAAATTCGAAGGGAATTGGGACCAAAGCTCTGATACCAAATTGATGTAAAACAAGTAGGGTCACAATCACCTTCAAACTAAAAACTGAAAACTAAGGCTTTGAATTGAAGAACTAGAAAAGAGGGATTAGGGTTTAGAAAAGAACCGGATAGATTTGAGCTTCGCACCCCTTACGCAGGTTTCACACTGCTTACACTATGGGCTTCACACCCAAAACTCAAGAGCACCCTCAAGAGAATTTAACTGGAAAAAGTTTTAATTGTTCATTGTCTACCTTATCCGTTGAGTCGAGCCTCTTTAAATAGGCTTCTACAAGGCGAACTTCTCCATCACAACTGATGTGGGACTAAGTTTCATAATAAAATAAGACAACTAGACTCAAAATAAACTAAGACATGAAAATAACTAGCAAATTGGGTGTGATGTCTTATCATGCTGCTTACTGGAAATCAAGTTTTGTGTTTATTATGTCATCTTTCTCTGCCGCATTGGTTGCTCCTCACGAGTCCCCATCCTTATGCTTTTCAAAACTCATAATAGTTCTCTCCAACCAGGGAAAACTTGATGTTAGACAATGATATTATTGACTTTCAGCTCATACTAATCTTTATAAGAAACCTATAAATCTAACATTCTATTTAAATCCCATCAGGTGCTGAATATTATTGACTTTCATCTCATACTAACCTTTATAAAAAACCTATAAATCTAACATTTTATTTAAATCCCGTCATGTGCTTTCCTACTTTAGCACCATAACTATTGATTTTTTTTCTAATCTTATACCAAATAATTGTTAAGAAAAATTATGAATGAGTTTATTACCCCAATCTGGGATCACTCCGTTGCTTCACCGGCCCCCATACCCACGCCCCACACCCTCACTCAAAAGAGAACAAAGAAAAAAATAACCCCATAATCTATGAATGCTTCATATGAAGATCTTTCTGATCTATCCTTTTTTCATGGCAATGTGTTTCTTCCCCACAGAATAAATTTAGGACTAGGATTACTACATATAATGGGAAAAAAAGGGAAAGAGATCAGGTAGTTTTACAGTTATGGTCAGAACTTCCTTGGTACAGGAAGGAAAAAAGAGCGAGAATAAGGGATCAGACCAAAGTAAGATCTTTTCCCTTCAGATTAGGGTTATTTTGCTATGAAAGTAGAAGCTGTCATGAGCAAGATACATTTGACATTACCAAGTCTTAGATAGAATCATAGAAAGATAAGAGATGTTAGTAATGTCTTAAGTTATGGTTAGGGCCGACCATGGGTAAGGGAAGACCTGTTTACTCTATTGTTTATCTATTGTTTAGGGTAAGAGCAAGAGTTTGTTTAAGCAGTTAGGGTGAGGGTAAAGAGTTTTTATACATACATGTTACTCATTTAAAATAAATAGTTTATACTAAACATATACATACATGTTTTGTTTATCCCTATAATGGACTTTGATTTCAAACTGAGCTAGAGACATGCAGCTTCACTACTACATACAAAAAAACTACAGTTCATTTTGAGGAAAAAAAATCAGTAGTTTTCCAAAACGATTTCTTTTCCTTAGTTTTTACTCATTATAACGATTTATTCTTTAGGAGAGGGTAATTTTAATTTCTAAATTACCCATTAGGGTAAGCTTAAAGCCTTGGGTATATAGAATAAGTTAAGGGTTAATCTGTTACCCTATCCTTATCGTTCTCATTTCTGCCCCTATTTACTTTCCCTTAATACTTTGTATCTCTATTTATACCACAAGAGGTATAATTTGCTTAATGTAACACAAGGTTACAATGTTATCATCAAAATAGTTAGATTATTGTTTCAAACTTCATAGTTTAGAATTCTGTACGTTGTGGTGTTTAGAAGAAAGGGTTTTTTAGATTTGGGTAAAATGCCGAAAACTAACATGAACTTTCCTTTGATTCCAAAAAAACTACCATGAACTTTCCCCTGATTTTCAATCATTCGTCAAGAGGATGTTAACGATCACGCGTATATCACGTGACCATTTTTTGACCATTATATTCCTAATTCTAAAATAAAAAGTTAATTGTTTAAAAAATGGGTTGTAGGGGTCTATTTAAACTGGGGGCATTTTTGGTCTTTTTGAACTTCGCCGTTAACGGTGTGGTATTTTTTAACTGGCTAAGTTCATGGTAGTTTATGCATTTTTGTAAGTTCATGGTAGTTTTTTGAAAACAAAGAGAAGTTCATGATAGTTTTATGCATTTTACTTTTCTAGATATATACACCCCAAATCTTACTTATTTAGAAGTTTACCTTCCAAATCATTGATATTCCAATTATCCCTCAAATCTTTTGGATCTTAGAAGTTTACCTCTCTAATGTTACTCTTTGAGAATCAATAGAGAATAGTCCATTGTTTAATGTTAAGATACCTAATAATTAATAAAAATGGCTAATTTACCCCCTCCCCATCTAATGTACACCCAAATCCTAACCTTACTACTAATATACACCCAAATCTTGATACGTATTCCGCATAACGAACTTGTGTGTCTGTGTTCACTGTGTACATGATGTTATGCATTGTAAAACAAGTCATTACAAAACAAGTCGATTTGCATACGCATATAACTAAGTAGTAGGGATGGCAACACGTCAGGTTCGGGTTTGATCCTACAATATCCACTTGGGATCCACTATAAATTTGTAGGATCTTGAGGATCCAAACTGTTGGGAATAGTTTTTCTAGAAGGAGGAAATGAACTTTGTATTTCGAGTTATTCAATTGGACTTACATATGCACTTCCTTATATAGGCCTTTTGGAACATCCTCCATGACTCTTCAAACACCAAATTACATGACTCTTCAAACACCAAACCACATGACTCTTCAAATACCAAACCACATGACTTTTCAAACTAGTTCATGAATTTCTCATGTACATGTATCTCATAAGTGCATGAATACATGAATAACATAATTACTAATGCATGTAACAAGTTTAATAGCTAACATTCTCCTCCCTTAAACTTGTTTCTCCACGAACTTGGACGCCAAGCTTCTTCCTTAATTTTTGAAAGGCATCCGTCTTCAATGCTTTTGTGAAAATGTCGGCAACTTGATCACTCGAACATTTGTGGTGCAACTCCACCTCCTTCATCTTCACGTGTTCTCTTATGAAGTGAAATCGAGTGTCAATATGCTTTGATCTCTCATGATGAACCGGGTTCTTTGCTAGAGCAATGGCCGACTTGTTATCGATGTAGATCTTGGTCGCTTCTTCTTGCTTTAACGTCATTCTCTCTAATAGTCTCCTCAACCATATAGCGTGACAAACACAAGCGGCTGCTGCTATATATTCAGCTTCACAGGTTGAAAGAGCAACTATGGATTGCTTCTTCGACGACCAAGTAAATGCAGCATCACCAAGATAGAATACGAACCCAGTTGTACTCCTTCGATCTTCACGGCTTCCAGCCCAATCACTATCGCTAAAACCAACCAATTCAAGATTGTGATTCTGCGAGTAGAACAGTCCATGATCAACCGTTCCTTTAATATAACTAAGAATCCTCCTTGCTGCCTTCAAATGGGAGGTTCTCGGGGTCTCCATAAACCTGCTCACAAGTCCTACTCCAAATAGAATATCAGGACGAGTGCAAGTCAAATACCTTAGACAACCCATGAGACTTTTGAAATAAGTTGGGTTGACTAGCTTCCCTTTACCCTCCTTGGTTAATTTGAGACCAAACTCAACAGGTGTGTCAATTGGGTGGCAGTCTTCAAAGGCAAATTTCTCTAAGATCTCCTTTGCATACTTTGATTGGGAAATAAAAATACCATCTTCACCTTGTTGCATCTTAATGCCTAGAAAATATTTCATTAGGCCTAGATCCGTCATCTCGAACTCCTTTTTCATTGAGAGCTTGAAGTCTTGGATCATAGAGTGACTGCTACCTGTAAACATCAGATCATCTACATACAAGCAAACAAACAATACTTCTCCATGTGAGTTTGCCTTAGCATATAAAGAATGCTCATCATGGCACCTCATAAATCCTTGTTGCATGAAGTAATTATCAATCCTTGAATTCCATGTTCTTGGTTCTTGCTTTAGCCCATAGAGAGCCTTCTTCAGCTTGTACACCTTCTTTTCTTGCCCTTTAATAATGAATCCTGGTGGCTGTTCAACATAAACTTCTTCAAGTTTCCCATTTAGGAATGCCGACTTCACGTCCATTTGATGCATTTTCCACCGTCGTTGGGCCGCAAGTGAGATCAACAACCTCACCGTTTCTAGCCTTGCTACTGGGGCAAAGACATCTTCATAGTCGATGCCATACTTTTGCTTATAGCCCTTCACGACCAATCTTGCCTTATGTCGCTCTACCACACATTTGGCATCTCTCTTTGTCTTGTATACCCATTTAACACCAATGGGTTTTGAATCTTGTGGAAGTGATGTGAGCTCCCACGTATAATTTTTCTTGATGGAGTGAATTTCCTCTTCCATAGCTTTCCTCCATTTTGCCTCCTTATTGGCCTCCTCAAATGTCAGGATCAAAGCCTGCAAAAAGACAAAAATTGTTGAACTCCTCCTCGTTCTCCCAATCAATGGGCTCAACTGGTTGAGTGGAGTCATAAATCTCTTGAACTCTCCTTGTCTTGCGTACAGGACTGGTAGAACCATCATGGTCTGAATCTTCATTTAAGGTAGTGGATGGTGACTCTCTCTTCTCCTCCTCACCATCAAGAGGAATGAGAATCCCCATGTCAATTGTCTTCCACTCCCAGCTTTGATGTTCATCAAATTTCACATCTCTTGACATCACAATCTTGCAAGTGACGGGGTTATACAGCTTGTATCCGCTGCAGTTCTCACCATAGCCCAAGAATATGCATCTTTGGCTTTTATCTTCAAGCTTCGTGCGCTTCTCCTCCTGAATCTTAGCATAAGCAACACTTCCAAAGATTCGAAGATGATCGACCTTTGGCTTTCGAGAACTCCATGCTTCCTCTGGCGTCATGTCTTCAAGTCTCTTCGTTGGAAACCTGTTCAACAAATAAACAGAACAAGCCACAGCATCTCCCCAAAATTCCTTTGGGATATTTTTCTCCTTCAGCATACACCGGACCATGTTGAGAATTGTTCTATTCTTCCTCTCTGAGACACCATTTTGTTGTGGTGTTTGCGGCATAGTGAGTTGATGTTGGATGCCATGTTCCCTGCAGAAATTCTCAAACTCCTGCGACATATACTCGCCTCCACGATCAGTTCTCAAACACTTAAGCAGACATCCACTTTGTTTTTCAACAAAGCTCTTGAATTCTTTGAAATTTGAGAAGACTTCTCTTTTCTCTTTTAGCATATACACCCAAGTCTTGCCACTAAAATCATCAGTAAAGGTTAGGAAATACCTATTACCACCAATAGACTCGGGCTTGATGGGTCCACATACGTCTGAATGCACCAATTGTAGACGTTTAGATGCTCTTTTGACATCATACTTCTTGAATGACTCCCTTTGTTGCTTTCCCACAATGCAAACATCACAAAGGTTGTTAGGAGCATCAATCTTTGGCAATCCCACCACCATTTTCTTCTTCTCCATTAGCTTCAATGCCTCAAAATTGAGATGTCCATAGCGAAGATGCCACAGATTGCTGTGATCTTGAGTCGTTGCCTTCATGCACCTCGACTCCACAATTGAGAGCTTCAACGGGAACATCCTGTTTTTTGTCATCTTCACATGTGTAATCAGCCTGTTATTCTTATCCAACAAGCTAAGAGCTAGATCGCTCGTCTTGATGCCATATCCTCTTTCCAACAATTGTCCAATACTCAATAAATTACTTTTTATAGCAGGGACATAATAGACATCAGAGATGCAAAGCTCTCTACCATTTTGAAGTTTAAAGACAACATCACCTTTTCCTTCAATTGGACATTTGGAAAGATCACCAAATGTGATGTAGCCTTGATGACCTTCATCGAGCCTTGTGAAGAACTCCTTTCTTCCACTCATGTGATTTGAGGCTCCCGTGTCTATGAACCATGTGACCGTTTGAGGCGGCTCAATTTCATTATAGGACATGAGCAACACTTGTCCTTCACTTAGCTCCACATGATTAGCCTTTTCTCCACCATCATTGTCAGAATTATACCAACAATCATAGGAGAAATGACCATATTTCTTACAAACATAGTACTGGATATGAGATTTATCATACCTTCCTTTCCGGCCACGACCTCGACCGCGGCCTCGGCCACGAGTTTCATGGCTTCCACGACCATTCCCTTCACTTTCATCACTATGGGTGCTGCTTTGTTCGTTGAAGTGGTTACCACGACCACCTCGTCCTTTGCCACCACGTCCACCTCTTCCTCGATGGTAGCCTCCTCTTGAAGATCCATCCTTCTTTTGGGAAGAGTTGGCTTGAAGCGCTTGTTCCATAGTCTTTCCTTCTTCTTTCTTCTTTCGCAAGCCTCTTTCTTCATAAACTTGTAGAGAGCCTTGGAGCTCTTCCACTGACATATCCTCAAGATCATTTGATTCTTCAATCGCCACAGCGATATAATCAAATCTTGAGTGTAGAGATCTCATGATCTTCTCCACAACACGTACGTCCTCAATCTTCTCACCATGTCGCCTCATCTCATGCGCAATGGAATTTACTCGGTGAAAGTAATCACCAATGGATTCTGACCCTTCTTGTTGTAGGGCCTCAAAATCTGCTCGCAAAGATTGCAAGCGGATTTTCTTCACTCTTTCTACGCCATCAAAGGCTTTCTTCAAGATCTCCCAAGCTTCCTTAGAAGTTTTTGCAGAGGCGATCAACTCGAACGTGGCGTCATCTACTCCTTGGTAGATTGTGAACAACGCCTTCTTCTCCTTCTTCATCTCATCCTCCTTGGCTCCATTTACCACCGTGTTCCATGCTCCCATGGATCCCAACAAGGCCTCCATTTGGATACTCCATTTACCATAATTGGTTTTAGTTAAGAGGGGCACTTGGGTTTGGATAGAACTAGAAGAAGCCATCGGTGCCTTGGCTCTGATATCAGTTTTGTTGGGAATAGTTTTTCTAGAAGGAGGAAATGAACTTTGTATTTCGAGTTATTCAATTGGACTTACATATGCACTTCCTTATATAGGCCTTTTGGAACATCTTCCATGACTCTTCAAACACCAAACTACATGACTCTTCAAACACCAAACCACATGACTTTTCAAACTAGTTCATGAATTTCTCATGTACATGTATCTCATAAGTGCATGAATACATGAATAACATAATTACTAATGCATGTAACAAGTTTAATAGCTAACACAAACCCAATAATTTATCAAATTCTGAATGGAGTTTCATATTATCCCAATCCCATATTTATCCACAAATGTGCCACTCTCTATTAAAACTCAAATAGAAGTTCACAATGTTTTCTTGCTCACATGTGTCTGTTTTGTTTTTATTTCTAAAGAATATTAGATTTGTTTCAGCATGAACAATTAAACTTATACAAGTCATGCTTAGCTAAGGAAGGTAAGGTTTTGCTAGATCTATATGAACTAACCATATAAACATTTATTGGACTATCAAGTTCTATGGTTCCGGTCTTCCATGATGTCCAATAAGTAATCAGATAGACCTATTTCTTGAGCTGATAGCTTACTATATAAGTTATCAATAGGAGCCCAAAGATCCAAACATGAAAATTTGGGTCAGATTCGGATCAGGTTATCGGGTAATCAAGCCTCATGCCACCACCCTATTGACAAGTAACACTACACAATGAAGAGTTTCAATTACTTTTCTTGGTGTGTTTTCTAAGGGTTTTTAACGTACATAATGATGAGGATATCACGCCGCTTAAGGGCCGATTCGATCAAGTCTATTTCAGGAAGCGTCGTAATGCAGTTCTTTGCCTTCAGCTTAGTTTTGTTTAGACTTATTTTATGTCATTTAGTTGATGTAGTAGGTGTTCTTTTTGTGGGCGTCTAGTATCACATCGGTTATTTCCTGGAAGTCCCTTCTTGTAAAGCCTATAAAAGGCCTCATTGACTATTTTATTGGATTATGGAATGATTAAAAGTTTCCTTCAAATATCCAGTTAAATTTATGAGTTTATTGGCTCTCAAGTTTTGAGTGAGAAGCTCGCGTAAGGGGTGAAAACTCGAAATTCTATCCTGTTTTAAATTTCAAATTTTAGTTACGATTTGAAGGTGATTGCGAACCAGGCTATTTTTCATCATTTGGTATCAGAGCCCCTGGTTTTAATTCCCTTCAAATTTTTTCTTATTTCCAAACTTCTCTTCCTCTTCCCCCACAAACCCTAGATCCTGTTACCAAAAAAATTACACTATAGAAAATCCCTGAAAATTCTCCACTAAAATCTTATGAAAATCCACAAATCTCAACTCTCATCTTCTCCTTAGCCTACGTCCCTTCTACAAAATTAACCCGTTTCAACAAACCTCACGCCTCCGCCGCCACCATCGTGCCTCCCCTCCGTCTTCTTCATATGTTGAAGACGTACCTCCGCCCCTTTCTCCACCACCTTCCATCATCGTTGCCACCAAGCTTCAACCTCGTCGAAGTCGTCATGGAGCCCTCATCAACGTTTCCTGGCCAGCTTCGTCGTCGATGAACCCCTATCGACGTTGATCAGAGCAGATCAGAGCGGATTGGAGCTGGTCGGGTCAGATCGGAGCAGACAGACCAGATCCCTCGCCGACGAAGCTTCCCAAGGCGATTCAGATCTGTCTTCAACCTCGCCGGCACTTCTAAGGCTTCCCGACGCTTCTAGGGCCACGTCCTACCTACAACAGGTCTTCAACGTTGTCATCAACGGAGCGGATCCAGCCTCGATTAGAGCGGTATGCCGCTATCATCATCGCTTCGCTGTGCCCTCACCGGAGATCCTTCACCTAGCAGCTCCACCAACCAGGTCTGCCGCCGTTATCAGCTGCTTTGCCCTAACCTTGAGGGCGAAGGGACTGATTCGGGTGTGTTTGTAAGGGAGTAAGTGGGTCGGGTTGGATCCACCTAAAGCACCTGAACCCGACCCTCCATCTGACGCAACTTGGATATATCGGGTCTGGTTCAATTTGAACCCGACCTAATCAAACTTTGAGTCAGTACGTGAGTGACCGAGTTAACTGACTGAGTCAACTCAACTCAGTTTAGCAGCAGATCAAGTCAACTCAGTTCAGTGACATATCACATTTTCTGAAGGCCATTCAGAGCTCGTTTGAAGCCCAAATCAAGCCGTTTTTGAAGCAGCAGATTCGTGACAACTGATCGAGCCAAACCTGCACAGAAAAATATAGAGTTAAAGAACAATGCTAGGTTCTCATGCTACCATGTAGCCTAGGGCTAACGAGTCGTGATCCATAGGGAGGGACATCGATAGAAGAAATTAAGTAAGTTTCTTCTTTTAATTTGCCAAAAATAAGTTAATATTTATATTCTCAGTTTATAAAAAAATAAAAATATTAAGTTAAGTTATGAAGAAGATGGTAGAAGAAGAGTTGGTTTGTTGCTTTAATTACAAAAGAAGGGAAAAAGAAAAAGAGATAAAAAGGAGAAGTGTGATTCTAAACTAATGAATGGAAAGAAATACAAAAAGAGTACTTACCTCTATCGTTGAATCATAATAAAAAATTACCTTGAAATAAAGTGAAGCAGTAGAAAAGAATAAAGAAATGCAGAGCTTCGGCTAGATCAAGCACAATAAAGAAAAGTGAGAAACTTTCATTGATTGTCACCTTCAATATAAGTCTCTTGAAAAAGAATTACAATAGTGTCGCTCTATAATAACTCTCTTTTAATCATGTAACTCTCTCTAATCTAAGCTTTAAAGAAAATAAAAATTACATTAAAAAAGAAAAGAAAAAAAACTTAAACTAAAGCTCTCTCTGGAGTGGTGCCCCTCTGCCTTCGAGTTGTGAGGTATTTATAGGGAAGAAACAGAAGGATAAGGAGCGTACGGAGATAGGGGAGCTGACGCTCCCCCAGACTCAACTACCAGGCTGCGAAAGTGCGGCTTTTACCGTGTTTTCGCGGCAAGATCCTGGCCATTGGGCTAGGATCTGGGTGCGTTTATCCGTCCACTTGTCCTCTAACCTTTTATCCTCTTGGATTTTGAATTTGTGTTCTGAAATTTAACGATTCATCCTTTTATCTTCATCGAAACCAATTGGGCTTTCAAAAAATTCATTTTTACTTGAATTTTACTTGGTATTATTTCATCTGATATTCCCGGTCTTTAGATAAGATTACTTCTAAAATCTCTGGATTTGAATCGATCCCCTTGATTTGAACTTTTAGATTTAATTGGATAAATTTGTCAATATTTCTCTTTTCTTTTTTAATTACCCTACACGCCATTAGACATGAAAATACATTGAATAGTAGAGTTTTATTAAAGAATAAATATAGAAATGTGACTAGGGGTGCCATCGGATCGGATACGGATCGGATATTACCTCTACCATATCCATATCCGCACCCAACCTTCGGATACGGATACGGATACGGATATTGGCGGATGTGAAAAAATGATATCCGTATCCGCCAAAATCGGATATCAGATATAAATCGGATATTAGCGGATCAGATGCGGATGCTAATCAGATATGTTAAAAATGGATATGGTTAAAGATAAATTAAACAGAAATACTTATATTACTTTTTATCTCATCTACTACAATATTAAATGTGATACATACTATGATATTCTTGTGTACATATCAATACATTCATCGTATTCATTGTCATTTGACTTCTATAACAATAGATTACACGTTCTCCGGTGCTAAATGCCGATTCGGATGACATGGTTGATGTCGAAATACTCAAAATATCATGTGGTGCTCTTGCAAGAATTAAATACTTTTCACTATTACTTTTTCACCAACTCAATTTAATACTTTATTCCATTGAAGAATAGTCTTCTCCATACCGATATCATTATGAAGCATGCAACATTCGGATATCGGATCGGATACGAATAAGATATTACTTTTACCATATCCGTATCCACATCTACCTTTCGGATACGGATACGGATACGAATATTGACGGATGTGAAAAAAATGATATCCGTATCCGGATTGGAGGCAGATTCGGATGCGGATATCCGCGGATAATCCGTATCCGGTGGCACCCCTAAATGTGACACATGTGATATTAAATATGCTATGCACGTGTATAATCACACCACCACACTTATCTTTTGCTCGTCCTCGAGCAAAATAAATAAAAAAGTAGAGCTAACTAACCTAACTCACTTTCGTAGGAATTACGGTTGCACTTAGCACGTGCAACAAGCTATTAAATTTCTACGTTATCCTTAGCGGACGAGTTTTGTCTCGTGAGGGTTTTCAGTGAATTGTACCTACAAAATTCATAAAGAAAGAAAAAAAATGTTAGTAGTTTTGAAAACACATTTTGAAGGAAAAAATATTTGAAGTATTAATGTAAAAATTCAAGTAATTTATAAGTTATAGGATTATCAAAACTTAGTCATTTATCAGGATAAGGATTAAAATTGTATTTCTTATCTAGTCTATTATTTTACCCTAAGTCATATGCACCTTGTGATCGTGAAAAATTTAACTCGAGATTCTTCAACTCTTACTCTTATGCCTAATTTATTATTTCTTTTACATTTAATGAACCTTAGTTGGTGACTTAGTTGGTGACTCCCAAACCGGACAGTTTTAGGGCACGGGTTAGGAAACACCCTAAGGACTTAGGAATCGAGCAAGTAAGGCCACAAAATTAAGAATTTTTATTTATATGAACCACTTTTAGGCGTGAATACTTATGCTTTATGAGGTACAAATACCCAACGTAATCAGAGGATTTTTTATATAAAATTTTATTATTATTATTTTTTACGTATTTTTTATAAGGCATAAGAATTTTTGTTTTAGAACCCTAAGTGTGTAAGTGTAATAATGTATGCATATTTCATCAAGATAAAATTTAAGACTAAATTACTTTTTCAATCTTTTTTCCTAACCTCAAAATCAAACAAATAATTTTATTTTGACTAAGTATAAGAAATCATAATTTTGATCCTCTTATTCCTTAAAATTAACTTAATTTATTACAAAAACAAGTCAAAGTATTATTTTTTTTGTTCAAAAAGTTTTAAAGGAAGGATTATATATATATATACACACACAGGAGTAAAACCTAAGTTAGTATGTTAGTAAACTCTCCCCCACGCCTAACTCATGCATTGTCCTCAATGTATGAATGAAAAGCAATAATACATGAAAAAAAGTGAAAAAGAATAAATTGTCACCTCAAGGTGGTGGTGCCAGTGGTGGTCTCATTGGGCCAAGGTTTCTGCCCAATTTAGATACTGTGAATTTTCATAGAATAGGATCATGCAAGATTCTAGTATGAATTTTTTCCGATTATATGACCAATCTTGGGATATCATCACGGAGTCATATTGATCTAAACCTTGGTCCACAATGGAATGTGATTTTATGAAATGAATGATTTGTGCTCAACAATGAAAAGAATGTGAACCGATACTGCCTCGGGAATAAAACTCAAATCAAGTTTAAGTTTGAGAGTTGGAGTTGGTTCATGAGTTTGGTCCAGATCATAGAATTGAAGTTCACATTCATTTCCCAACATCGGAATGTGATTATCCAAAATAGGTGGTTCATGTTCAACCTCTATAAGTACAGGAATCAGTGTTAGCTCGGAAATTGGGTCCAAATTGGATAAGGATACCAGAGTCAGCATAGATTCAAAAAGTGAAACTGAATCACAACATTAGGAACTGGTGCCACATTCATCTTCAAGTTCAAACTCATTGAAATAAAAACTTGCCAATTTGTCAATGGGTTGGTTTGAGTCAAGTTTAAATTTTTGTGGTGAAATTGAATCTTGGTCATAGTCTTCTAAATATCATGATTCTTGATTTCCATTAATATGACTAGAAATCAAGAATAGTCAAGGATTGGGTAGGAGAGAGTTTCCTCTTTCCTATGCATGTTTTCCAATTGCCTATGTTATGCTTCTATCATATCGATGGACTGGGTAAAGAAATCTTCACTTTGAATCATGAATTTCATACTCTCTTCGAAGTCAACAAGTTCTTGTTGTGGTTGGACTTGAAAATTAGAGTAAGGATCTTGAATTTAGGAATTGTTTGGGAGAATTGAGTCCGCTATGATTTGTACTTATCGTGTGGACTGAAGGAAGGCTTCAAAACTTTTTTTTCTAAACAAGATTTTTCTTCTATAGGCTGGTCTTGGTGTGGAGTATATGAAGCTGTCGTTTGTAAGGCTGTCGATTGTAAGACTCGGGGGAGTTGTATCCCTATTGATTCGGTGAAGAGTCATGATGATTATCTCAATCTTGTTCACAATACTGGATTGGGGCATATATTGATTCGGATAAGACCAATCTAGCATACTTGGTTGGTTAAAATTATGTAATGCCGGGTTAGTAATATCTGAATTGAAAGAGATTGGGGGAAATATGGATTTGAGTTATAATCAGAATTATTGTAATTATAATTTATTCACAAGAATAAACAAAAACAAATAAATAAACAAACAAGAAACCAAGAAAAATCTAGCCTATATTAGGGGCAGACCTTAGACTTAGATGACTCCTAACTGTTGATTATCCACAGGAAGTATATTGCAGAACACCTGACCACAAGTTAATCGGCCAGGTAGGAGCAAGACCGGTGGGAGGTATTCGTGCCAGAGCAACATGTCTAATTAGGCCAAATCACCAGCCTTCGGGATTTCACCCCTCAATCCCCAACCCTTAACACCGATTTGGTAAGAGTCAACTTTTAACAACTTTCCTCATAGGCCAATCCCTATTTGAGTCTGAGATGTCCTTAGGGCCAACATCTACTCAATTTTAAGTTAGGCTGGGTTAGTGAGTGAGGAGATGGTTTTTGGGCTAAGAAATGGTAATGACTTCCCGACCTTGTGTTGTTTAACAGATTTAGTAAGAGTCAACTTCTAACAACTTTCCTCTTAGGCCAATCCTTATTTGAGTTTGAGATGTCCTTAGGGCCAACGTCTACTCAATTTTAAGTTAAGCTGGGTTAGTGAGTGAGGAGATGATTTTTTGGCTAAGGAAGGGTAATGACTTCCCGTCCTTATGTTGTTTAACAGATTGTGCCCTTAGATCGTTTTCGTGCTCATGTGCAAGTATATAGCAAAAATAACGCCCAAGCAATATAACATATAAGTGTCTTTCCTAAACTATATGCTATGCAGACGTACCTTTTCTCCAGTACTCTTCAATAGTAATTTAAAAGAAACAAAATAGATAAATCCCTAAAATGCAAAGTCTAAACCATTTTTAGAATTAACAAACAACCATATTACTGTTGAGGTTAGAACATTGTGCAGAATATATTAAACAACTGAAGTAGCTAAATCTTTGAATTTCAAGCAGCCTGTAAGAAATTACAGTTAGTAGTTCATCACAGTTGTGGGTTTTAATGCTCTGCTTTTTTGGACAGAGGCACAGAGTAGCAATATGTCCACTGTAGCCCTAATTTTTAAGTATTAGCCCCTGCACACAAAACAACAACTAAGCCATTTGTCCTAAGTACTTGGGTAGGCTACATGAACTAAAAGAGAATTACCCCTGCACATGAAAACAAAGAAAAAAAGTTAAAACGGTTTAAAGTAAATCAAAAAGAATAAAATTTATTGCCCCTCCCTAGCAACGATGCCAAAATTATAATCGAGCCAAACCTGCACAGATAATTATAGAGTTTAGGAATAGTGCTACGTCCTCGATGCTACCATGTAGTTTAGGGCTAACAGGTCAGATCCATAGGGAAGGACAGCGATGAAAGCAATTAAGTAAGTTTCTTTCGTTAATTTAGCAAAAACAAGTTAATACTTATCTTCTCAGTTTATAAAAAAATAAAAATATTAAGTTATGTTTAAGAAGATGGTAGAAGAAGAGTTGGGTTGTTTTAATTACAAAAGAAGGGAAAAAGAAAAAGAGATAAAAAGGAAAAGTGTGATTCTAAACTAATGAATGGAGAGGAATACAAAAAGAGTACTTACCTCTACCATTTAATCATAATAAAGAATTACCTTGAAATAAAGTGAAGTAGTAGAAAAGAATAAAGAAAAGCAGAGCTTTGGCTAGATCAAGTACAATGAAGAAAAGTGAGAAATTTTCATTGATTGTCACCTTCAATATAAGTCTCTCGAGAAATGATTACAATAGTGTCACTCTACAATAACTCTTTCTCTCTTTAATCATGTAACTCTCTCTAACCTAAGTTATAAAGAAAATTAAAATTTTATTGGAAAAAAAGAAAAAAAAACCTAAAATAAAACTCTATCTGGAGTGGTGCCCCTCTGCCTTCGAGTTGTGAGATATTTATAGGGAAGAAATAGAAGGATAAGGAGCGTACAAGATAGGGGAGCTGGCGCTCCCCAAGATTCAACTACCAGGTTGCGGAAACACGCCTTTTGCCGCGTTTTCGCGGCAAGATTCTGGCCATTGGGCTAGGATCTTGGTGCGTGTATCCGTTCACTTGTCCTATATCCTTTTATCCTCTTAAATTTTGAATTTCTGTTGTGGATTCATCTTTTTATCCTCAGCGAAACCAATTGGACTTTCAAAAAATCCGTTTTGACTTGTATTTTACTTGGTATTATCTTATTTGATATACCCGGTATTTAGATAAGATTACTTCTAGAACCTCTGGATTTGAATCGATCCCCGTTGATTTTAACTTTTGGATTTAATTGGATAAATCTGTCAATCTTTTTTTTTCTTCCTTAATTATCCTGCATGCCATTGGACATGAAAATACATTAAATAACTGAGTTTTATTAAAGAATAAATGTAGAAATGTGACACATGCAATATTAAATATGCAATGCACATGTACGATCAACAACCAGTACTACGCGCCTACAACTGTCACGTTCAGGTTTAAGCTTTGGTCACCTTTCAAGTAATTTTTGAAAATTTTGTTCAGTTATTTCTGCTTCCTGCTACTTAATTGAGATAACTAGCAATTCCAATCTGTCGCAAGGTAGAATCTATTGACTTTTGCCCTCTAAATAGTGAGTTGTGTGATTCTGACAATAAGTGTTAACCTGACTTGATATTAACTGTGCAACTAAATTAGTTTGAATTTGTGATCACTTGACTTAATTTGGAATTAACTTTGTTAGCACGCGTATTTTGTCATTGTCTATACATTATATTTTCTTAATCATGTGTTAATCTACAGAGCTTAAAGTTGGTATTATATATCATTGATCTAATCTCTGACTCCTGCATAACATACATCTCATTTTACAACAGTTTGCATTTAGGATCAGCTAGGATCTTGCATGCCTACTAGAAGTGGTAGAACTTTTTATGTAGGAGAAACCTCGGCACCAATGGACCTTAGCATTCAGGATATACTTAACACACTCATACTTAACACACTCATTGACAGGATAGAATGGACCAACAGCTGTAAGAAGTTAGGGATTAGGTTGATGTCAATTGTAAGAATCTAGCATCCCGACTCGATAGGCTAGAAACTAATCAGAGGAGAGCCACGGAGGAGGAAAATTCTCGAAACGATAGTAGGTCACCCAGGCGAGAGCGAGTTCAACCCTACAATACAACTGACGTTGATGCCCAGTATATTAAGAGCATTAAAGTCGATGCTCCTTCCTTCGACGGGCGCTTGGACCCTCAGGTTTATATAGACTGGCAGTTGGCTATGGAGTGCTATTTTCGTTGGCATAACATGTCTGAGTCTAGAAAGATTCGATTTGTTGTGATGAAACTAACAGGACAAGTGGGATAATATGGGAAAAACCTTGAGAGGATGATGAGGTATAGAAGGGAAGAGACCCAGTGGAGATTGGAAAGGCATGAAAGAGAAGCTTATGTTGAGGTATGTTCCACCGTCATTCAGTCAACAATTATTGGATAAGTGGAATAAATTGACTCAGGGGAACAAGTCAGCCACCGATTATATTGTTAAGTTTGATGAATATTTGAATCGGTGCGGAGCAATCGAGTTAGAGTCTCCTGAACAGACCCTATCTAGGCTTAGGTCCGGTCTTAGGGATGATTACTACAGAAAGCTCATTGCTTGAGGTATCACGACTCTGGAACAAGCATATCAGCTAGTCACCGACTTAGATGAGTCTAGATGATCCTATTTTCACCGAATTGATTTTAGAGATAACTTCAAGACCGCTACTACTAGCCAGCCAAATTTTAGCCAATCTTTTTCTGCTCTGAGCAAACCTACCTCCAGTTCCTCTAGCGTCAAACCGGCAGGTCCTTCTAGTGCAAAGCCAAGCACCTCCGAGAGGAGAACGGTTAGTGAATTAGGAAAGGTCAACCTACTGCAAATGCTATAGGTGTCAAGGGTATGAATACCTAGCTAGCCAGTGCCCGATCAAACCATGACCATCTTCGTGGAAGTTCCCATTGAAGATATAGAAGAAGAAGAGGATGATGGAGAAGTGGTCGTACACCAGCAAGATGATGACTCGGATGCCTCTGTCGAAGCGTATGAATTCAACGGGTGCATCAGAACTGTAGAAGCGACGAACCTAACTCCTAGTATAGGCCGAACCCAATTAGGAGTGGTGAGGTGCATTTTAGCCCAGCCTGCGCCACTCAACGACTGGAGAAGGACTTTCATATTTCAAAATTGCACAAAAATGGAAAACAAGAGCTGCAAGGTGATAGTAGATAATGGCAGTTGCATCAACGCCGTTGCGTTGAAGTTAATCACCACTTTGGAGATGAGACCGGTGAATCATCCAAACTCTTACAAGGTCACATGGATCGATGCTACATCCATAAATATTCAGGAGAGATATCAAATTTCTATCCAGTTTGCCATGTATATGGATAATGTGTGGTGTGATGTACTTCCCATGGATGTTGGTCATATTATTTTGGATTGACCATAGTTGTTCGACTTAGATATGACCATATATGGACGTACCAACCAATGTTTGTTCGTCCATAATGGCAAAAAGGTGAAGATAATGCCGAATCAACTGAAACCATCAACTCGAGAAAAGGGGGTTGACAAAGGCAAAGACAAAGTGGATGTTCTAACTCCCGAAAAGAAAAGTGATAAGGGCAAAGGTGAGATAGTAATGAATTTGATTAGCCATGATCAAATTGAAAAGAGTTTGAATGATGGTTCTATTTGTTATGCACTTGTGGCTCATGAGGCTGAGCGAAAGATCGAGGTGCAGATTCCTGGGCACATTAAACCAATTCTGAAGGAGTTTTCTGAAATCCTCTCACAAGATCTGCCAGGTGAATTGCCTCCCATGCGAGACATTCAACATGCTATTGACTTAGTTTCAGGAGCAATGTTGCTAAACATGCTGCACTACAGAATGAACCCTACCGAACATGCGGAGTTACAGCGGCAAGTAGAAGAGTTACTTGACAAGTGGTTCATCAAAGAAAGTTTGAGTCCGTGTGCACTTTTCGCACTTTTGGCGCCAAAGAAGGATGGTACATGACATGTGTGTGGATAGCCGCGCAATCAACAAGATCACCGTCAAGTATCATTTCCTCATTCCCCGTCTTGATATACTGGACCTGATGTCAGGTGCCACAATGTTCTCCAAGAATGATTTTAAGAGTGGGTACCATCAAATTAGAATATGGCCAGGGGACGAATGGAAAACTGCATTTAAAACTAAAGAAGAGCTGTATGAATGGTTGGTTATGCCCTTTGGACTGTCCAATGCTCCTAACATATTCATGAGAGTGATGACTCAATTATTTCAGCTATTTATCGGTAAATTCGTAGATGTATATTTTGATGATATACTGATTTACAGCCATGGTTCAAAGTCTCAGTCTCGGTCTCGGCCGCCTACTCGGCCGGCACTGAGACGGATCGGTCTCGACGACTCGGATCGGACTCGGGCGATATGCAAAAAACGCTACATAGAGCGCCAAAAAAATTATGAAAAAATCATGACAAATCATAAAAAAATGTAAACATCCAAATTCATGCATCACATATTCAAAACATATCACCTAACACTCAAAACATAACGTGAAAGTATAAATACAAAAGCGTCGTCGGTAGAAAAATATCAAAATACATGCATAATATAGTAAATTGCACAAAATAATTCATAAGTACCTGCTAATATAGTCATTTCCACATTGAATTACGAGGAGGCTCCAAATCATCATTATCATCTGGCCCGCGATAAGTATAGAAACCAGGCATATAGTTTCCATAAGGATAATGATATGTTTGTGGGTGAGATCCTATAGGCTGAGATGATTGGCCAGAGGATCCACTATCAGAGTAATATGGCGGTCGGGGTTGTGCAATATCAGCTCCATGGTGATAATACCCAAAACCTCGATATTCAGTACTGCTAGTAGAGTATTCACCAGTGCTAGAATAATCAGTGCCAGAATATTGGCCAGATGTCAAACCCAACCCCTGTAAATGGCTTTCAAGACTATGATGACCATGTGAGTAGTTATCATGTCCACTCGAATAATCATCGCTAGAACTGAATTTGACCAACCGATCCAAATGCCTACGCTGCTGTGAAATCCCCGCCCGGCCTCCATGATCTGTATCTTGTGTGGCATAATATTGTGAATCCCAGGTTAAAGCATCATCTCGTTGGCTTCCACCAACACCATGAGTATCTTCAACATTACCACCATCACCACCATCACCACCATCACTGTCACCATCACCCTCACCACCATCACCCTCACCACCATCATCGCCACCACCATCACCGCTGTCATCATCACCGCCATCACCATCATCACCGCCACTTTCGTCAGTATGACGAATACCTTCATCTAACCAACCTAAGTCATCTGGTGGTAACATCGGCTGTTTTCCCTCACGAATCCACTCATCCAAAATATCATCATCATTGAAAATATTGTTCAGATCAATTGGATTGTAATAATCATCAGTGTCACTTTTGCATGTCAAGTTTCTTACTCGCAACCGCATATTGTAATGCACAAATACTAGTTTATGCAACTTTTTCATTGCCAACCGGTTGCGCAGTTTTGTATGAATTAGCGACCACGTGCTCCAATTTCTTTCACAACCCGATGAAGAACATGTTTGGCTTAAGACTTTGATGGCAATTTTCTGCAGAGTGGGAGCTTCTTCGCCATAATTAATCCACCAATCAGCTGGAAGAGATTGTTGCACTGCTCTTCTAATTAGTGAGCTTCCAAATTCTCCAACTCCATCCACAAATAATTTTATCTGTGAGAATACACATCACACGTGTTAATATTTGCATAACATTATATCGATGAAATAAATAAATTATTATTACCTCATTAATAGCTCTTGCTTGTTTAGTCAAATCTGGCTCCAATCTTTTAATGACCTTCTTTAATCCATATCTCACTTCTGGATGTGTAGAAAAGTTTTTTGAATATTGGAGTGTTGGATTTAAAAAATATGCTGCAATAATGTAAGCAAACGATTGTTATGATATGACAGTTTCAATTTCTAGTCAACAAATATGATTTCTAGGCAAATGAATTACCAGCAGAATGCAAGTGTCTATGCAATTGTCCCTCCCATCTTCTATCAATGATGTCCCAGTACTTCTTCCAGTTCTTATTTGAGGCCTTTATAGCCAATTTTGCTCTATCCATAGCTTCATATATAATAGATAGTGTAGGTTTCTTGTCCTGGTCCACTATCTTCAAGACTCTAACAAGAGGATCCATAATGTTTTGGACCTCTCTTGCCTTCTTCCAAAACCGGTCAGTCAGAATGAGATTAGAAACCTTATCTCGCACACTTCTACTCCTTTCCTTGTTGAATTCACGCCATTCGGTAGTCGTGCACATTCTTTTCAAATCTTGCTCATAGCGAATAAGGCTTTCAATAGAAATAAACTCGGTGGCAAACCGTGTTATACCTGGTCTCAACAAATCTCTATCTTTGGTATATAACTTCATTAAATTCACCACTTTGAGGCTATTGTAAATGAATGATGTGATCACCTTAGCATCATCCAATGTCTCCTTGACTGATTTCAAAGAGCCAATATCTTCAAGCATCAAATCAATACAATGTGCTGCACAGGGAGACCAAAACAAATGTTTTCTCTTCTTCATCAACATGTGACCAGCTGCTTTGAAACTTGCCTCATTATCTGTTACAACCTGCACGATATTTTCTTCGCCAACTTCATCAACAACTTTATCCATTAGCGAGAATATATACTCAGCAGTCTTCGAGATATTAGTGGTATCAACAGAAGTATGGTAGATCATGCTTCTATCACAATAAATCATGAAATTAACAATAGGCTTTCTATTATGAGAACTCCATCCATCACACATGATCGTGCAACCATACTGCGGCCATTTTGTTTTTATTGAAGCAATATATACTCCAATTTCTTTCACTTCCTCCTCTAAATAGAGATTGCCAATCTGGTACCCTGTAGGGCCTTTTACACCTGGACCTGCCTCCGTAATAGTATTAATCATGGCTTGGTAGTAAGGACCATTATCAGCTGCATTGAATGGTATTGCATTGTAGTGAAAGAACTTCGCCACGTATTTCCCAACTTTTTTCATATTCTCAGTTGAGAACATGCTTTTGATTGATTTCTGTTTTGTTGGGAACATGTAAGGATCAATACCACGAGCTGGAATTTCAGCTTCTCTCATAGTCATACTCCGACGCAATCCACGGTTACTCTCTGATCCTGAAGGCTGTGAACTACTGCCACTAATATCAACTCCTTCTGCCGATCTCCAAGCCATTTCACGACTTTCTTTCATGGCTTGTTTCAGTTGTCTTCTTTCAACTCCTTCTAAACCACCAACTTCTTCAATTTCATTATCAGAATCTTCTTCGGTCATATCATAGAAATCTTCCTCACTTAAAGATCTCATAAGTCGCTCTTTTTTAGATTTTATGGCCGCTCTTTCTTTGCTACATTCAGAAAGATGTCTCATTATTTGAGATATCTCTTTTGATACTCGCAAGCATCCTTCCACCTGACCGGGTACATGTGCTATATGCTGCTTCAATCTAGTGATACCACCATGGACTTGTTTCCCACAATAATTGCACTTCACAAGTTTTCTACTTCCACCAACAGGGGTACCATGTTCCCATCCAATATCGCGTTGCTTTGGAGCCATACTGAAATTTAAAAAAATTATCTGTTAAATTAAATTAAAACTAAAATTAACTAAATTAATAAAACATTAAATTAAACTCAATTAAATGAAACTACATTAAATTAAACTAAACTAGTTTATACTAGATTAAGCAACACTAACTTAATTACCTAACTTCAATAAAATTATTAAATTACCTAACTTAATTACAAAACTTTATTAAATTAAATTAACCTAAATTAAGTTAACTAAACTAATTTAAATTAAATTAAATTCAATTAAATGAAACTACATTAAATTAAACTAAACTAGTTTATACTAGATTAACCTACACTAACTTAATTACCTAACTTCAATAAAATTATTAAATTACCTAACTTAATTACAAAATTTTATTAGATTAAATTAACCTAAATTAAGTTAAATTAACTTTACCTAAACTAAACTAAATTAAATGACATTAAATGCAAATTAATTAGAGAGAGGAACAGAGAGAGGGAGAGAGACGAAGACAGAGGAGAGAGAGGGGAACACAGTGGAGGAGAGAGAGAGACGGAGAGAGAGGGACAGAGAGAGAGGACAGAGAGAGACTGACAGGGAGAGGGGGAGAGAGAGACTGAGAGGGAGAGGGAGAGAGAGAGACAGAGAGAGAGAATCCGACAGAGAGAGATACAGAGTGAGAGAGAGAGAGTTCGACAGAGAGAGATACAGAGTGAGAGAGATACAGAGGGGGAGAGAGAGATAGAGTCCGACAGAGAGAGAGACAGAGAGAGAGAGAGTCGCTGCGGAGAGAGAGAGAGAGTCGGGAGAGAGTCGCTGCGGAGAGAGAGAGAGCCGGGAGAGAGTCGCTGCGGAGAGGGGGGAGAGAGAGAGAGAGAGCGCGCCGCTGCGGGGGAGAGAGACAGAAAGAGAGGGAGAGAGGCACAGAGAGGGAGAGAGAGGGACTGAGAGGGAGAGAGGGGAGAACTTACCTGCAGGCGACGACGACGGCTACGGCGGGGGACGGCGAGGGCGTCGCGGGGGGACGGCGAGCGCGCGAGAGAGAGAGAGATCAGATCTGATCTCTCTCCCCCTCAGCTTGTTTTTAAGGGCGCAGTCACGGGCGCCGAGTCGGCCCGGATCGGGTCCGACTCGGACCCGATCCGGGCCGACTCGGACCCGATCCGGGCCGACTCGGCGATACTCCCCTGACTCGGGCCTCCGAGTTGTACCAGAGGGGGCCGAGTCGGATACGACTCGACCGAGTCGTATCCGACTCGGCCAAGTTTTCGATCACTGTTTACAGCCGAACTCAAGAGCAACATGTGGGCCATCTGAGGCAAGTCTTCCGCGCACTCCAAGTTGAGAAATTTTATGCAAACCCAAAAAAGTATGCCTTCTGTACAGACATGGTTGTCTTCATAGGATTTGTGGTTTTATCCGATGGAGTTTCCGTGGATCCTGAGAAGGTGAAAGCAATCACCGAATGGCCTCAACCCCGAACAATTAAGGAAGTTAGGAGTTTTCACGAGTTATAACTACTTTCTACCGTCAATTCATAAAGAACTTTAGTGCTATTATGACGCGTATAACCGACTGTCTGAAGAGCGAAGGATTCCAGTGGACTTCTGGTGCCACCAAGGCTTTTGCTGAAATTAAGAGGATGATGACTGAAGCTCCTGTTATGCGTCTTCCTGACTTTTTGAAGGCTTTTGAAGTAACATGTGACGCATTAGGACTGGCAATAGGTGGTGTGCTGAGTCAGGAAAACCATTCCGTTGCTTATTTCAGTGAAAAATTAAATGATGCCCGACAGCGATACTCCACGTACGATAAGGAACTTTATGCGGTTGTGTAAGCTTTGGGCTACTGGAGGCATTATCTTTTACTGTAAGAGTTCGTGCTGTATTCAGTTCATGAAGCATTGATGTACCTCAGCTCCCAGAAGAGGCTAAATGCGAGACACAACAAATGGGCGGAGGTCTTTCAGGATTACACATTTGTTCTCAAACACAAGGTGGGAGTTGAGAATAAGGTCGCTGTTGCGATCAGCCGACGTGTAATGATTTTGGTAGCTATAAGTGCAGAAGTGATTGGGTTTGAGAGATTGAGGGAGGAGTATGACTCATGCCCCAACTTTGAGAAAATTTACGTCACGTTGCGGGACGGCTCCATTCGTGAAATGGATGGCTTTCTGCTGCAAGACGGTTATCTATTCAGGTTTCATATGCTATGTATTTCCCATACGTCCCTCAGGGATTTTCTCTCTTGGGAATACATGCTGGAGGTCTGGCTAGACATTTCGATCAGAACAAGACAATTGAGGCTGTTGAACAACGATTCTACTGGTCGAGCTTGAAATATATCACTAAGATTATTAGCCAGTATCGCACGTGTCTACTAGGCAAGTAACAAAAGTAGATTCCGGGCCATACACTCCTCTCCATGTGCCCAATTGCCCTTGGCAAAACGTGAGTTTAGATTTCATACTAGGGTTACCAAAAACTCAGAAAAGGCACAACTCTATCTTAGTAGTAGTTGATCAATTCTTCAAAATGACTCACTTCATCCCGTGCTCCATAACCTCTGATGCGTTTTGAGTAGTTGTCTTGTTCTTTGATAATGTCGTCAAATTGCATGAGTTACCTAAAATTATGGTGTCTGATAGGGTCATTAAGTTTGTTAGCTACTTCTAACAAACACTTTGACACAAGATGAGCACCAAACTGAAAATATCGACAGCTTTTCATCCACAAACGGATGGCCAGACTGAGGTAGTAAAGAGGACTCTAGGAAATCTCCTCAGGTGTCTCGTTGGGGAAAATTTGAAAACTTTTTTGGGATCTCATTTTGTGTATGGCCGAATTTGCATACAATGGTTCTGCCAATAAGATTATGGGTCTTAGTCCTTTTGAAATAGTAACTGACTTTAAACCTAGACAGCCAGTTGATTTAATTCCTATGGCTCATCATCATTTTAGGGTATCAGACTCTGCATCAGCATTTGCATCTTACATACGTGCACTACATGAAAAGATCAAAGAGAGATAATGAAAAATAATGTTGATTATAAAACTTCTGCAAATTTACATCGCAGATTAAGAACATTTAATGTCGGTGATTATGTGATAGTTCGTATGAGACCCGAGCGGTTCCTCCGGGAACCGTGAAGAAATTACACGTGTGAAGCGCTAGACAATTCCAAATCCTCAAGAAAATTAATTCAAATGCTTATGTGGTGGATCTTCCATCAGACTTTAATATCAGTTGCACTTTTAATGTTGAGGACTTGGTTATATCCTTTCTGATCCATTCGTAGATGCGCCTATGCAGGACCTTTTTTCTGAGAGCTCCGCTCTACCTCCACTTCCTCCCAAACTACCCCATGCAACAGAAAACATAGATTATATCTTGGATGATCAGACTGTCTCTACTAGAGACGGCGGGACGCGACGTTATCTCATTAAATGAAAATGAAGACCTGATTCAGAAAATTCTTGGTTTACCGAGGAGGACCTCCGACATCTTTATCTCGACTTACTGGAGCGCTATCAGAGCTAGCAGTATTTTCCCCCATACACTCGATAGGGTCGAGTTCTTTCCACCCGGAGGGAATTGATGAGGACATCACGCTGCCTAGGGGCTGATTCGATCGAGTCTATCTCAGGAAGCGACGTAATGCAGTTTTTTGACTTTAGTTTAGTTTTGTTTTACACTTATTTTATGTCATTTAGTTGATGTAGTAAGTATTTTTTTTGTGGGTGTTTAGTACTACATCGGTTATTTCTTAGAACTCCCTTCTTGGAAAGTCTATAAAAGGCCTCCTTGATTATTTCATTGGATTATGGAATGATTAAAACTTTCTTCCAAATATCCAGTTAAATTTCTGAGCTTATTGGCTCTCAAGTTTTGGGTGAGAAGCCCGCGTAACCTGAAATTCTATCCTATTTTAAATTTCAAATTTTAGTTACTATTTGAAGGTGATTGCGATCCAAGCTATTTTACATCACATACCCTTCTTTGTTTGAGAAATAACATATTTCTACTTTTCTTGTCTATATTTCTCTACATGATGTAAGCAAAGCACCCTCCATGATATACCTTGGTGTCATTTTTCGAAGAACATAGCTATATTAGTTGGTTAAAACCTTGCACTAATGTAAAGGGTGCTTGCTGAAATAGCACTAAGTTTGATATACTAAGTTATCTTGTCAATCACAAAAACTAAAATATGATTTAATTTTTTAAAATTCACCATTAAGTCATTTTCATTAAGTGTTAGATGACTGAAGGGCTTTTCCGCAATATAACTTAAAAACATGCAGTCATGCATAGAAATATGCAAAAATTAACATGAAATATGTAACTTTAAAGAAAGCACACTGGACGCTGGTGTAGTGTTTAGATCCCATTGTCTAATGGAGCTTGATTTGATGCACCAAAATATCGAAGTGACGATAATATTTTAAAATACCTAACTCTATGTGTGCATATGTTGAAATACAATTTAATTGTAAGAATCTATGTTTTCAGTTAAACAACCTTTATGTTTGTCTTAGCTTATGGAGAACTTATTTTGACAAATAGTTAAGGATTACTAAACGTGGATCTGTGATTTCTGTTGCCTAAACTTTGTGTTTGCTCACCCATAAGACGTAGAAAAAGTTAAGTTTTCAATCATAATGAACCTAAGTTTTTCAATTGGTAAATCTGTTTGCCTTCTTAGATTTTCGTTTATCACCTATATACATAATTACACATAATTACACATTTGCAAAACTAATACATAGGTTTACGTACTGAAAACTGAAGGTTTACTATAATTGAAAGTTTAAGTACCTATACGCATTGTTCTAAGTTATATTAAAAAGTTTCAATAGAGCCATTGCGATGGATTCAAATTAGTTGTGCACAAACGTCAGACTCTACAATTTTGGCATTGTTCAACAATTCTTTTCACTTTAGACATACCAATGTCATTGAATTCCTAAAATCCAAATCCCTTGCAAGAATTAATCTCTGATTGGTAAGAAATGCTATTTTGGGAGGACAATTTAAGAACTCTATGAAGTTTGTATGCGAATAATGAAAAATAAATATTCTATGCTGAAAGTATAAAAGTTTGTAATAATTCTATAAACTCTGTATGTGAATAATGGAAAATATCTATGCTGGAAGTATAAAGTTAATTTTTGCCATGCCAAAAGTGTTAAAAAGCCTTAAAAGCAAATGAAGGCAACTTATATCAGTTAGGAGACTCTTGTTGTGCGCGACAGACAACAACCCAATAGAAGATCTATCAGATCTCAATCTCAGAACAATGAAATTAAAAACTAGAAGAAGAACAATCGCAAAAACCAGATCTAACGAGGTTCGGCCAACTTGCCTACGTCCTCGGGGCAATCCACGGAGAGAGTTTTTCTATTTGAAAAATCGATTACAATAGCTCTAGATCTCTATAAAACACAAGAGAGTCCGCAGCTATTCTTTCTCTAGGCACTTTACCCTAAAAATTACAATTAGAGCTTAAATACATAACTTCCCGAAACAGCAGTTTTTGCCCAGATCCGACTATCGGTCGACCGGTCGGTCGACCGACTCCCTCTCACGGTCGACCGGACCGGTCGACCGAAACAAACCGAGAGTTGGGTTTCCTGCAGACAGCTTCTCCGGTCGACCGGTCCGGTCGACCGCTCAAATCCTCTGCACATTGTGCACGTCGGTCGACCGGACCGGTCGACCGACCTCTGTCTTTTTCTGCTGCTGCTGCTTTTCCTGCCCGCTGTTCCTTCGCCTTTCGTCGTAGAATCCTTGGCAGTCTTCAACAGCACCTGGCATGACCTCACCTCCTCTACTGTACTCTCTCCTCCAACAATTCTCCACCTCGGTGAAGATTGTTAAATCTGAGCCGAACACTGACTCAATAGCGGCTGCACCAATCTGGTTGCCTACGTACCCCTTGCCCAAGGGATCAAGCCATCCGTAGTTCATCCAAATGAGCTTCAGCAAGCTCAATTCACCTGAAGGATCTGGAGCAAGTCTTTGCAGTGTGCAAACTTTACTCCCGACACCACCTTTGTAAGCATATCGGCCGGATTCTCCGAAGTATGAATCTTCAACAAGTTGATGTCATCTTCCTCCAGAATCTCCCGAACAAAGTGATACCTGACATCAATGTGCTTCGTCCTTGCATGGTAGACTTGGTTCCTTGCCAAATAAATGGCACTCATACTGTCACAGTGTATCTTCAAGATCTCCTGTTCCACTCCCAAGTCATCTAGCAAACCCTGAAGCCAAATCGCCTCCTTCATGGCCTCGGTCAAGGCCATATACTCCGCCTCTGTAGTTGACAACGCAACTGTGGACTGAAGTGTGGAGCGCCAACTCACCGGTGCCTGTGAGAATGTGAATACATACCCCGTAGTCGACCGGCGTTTGTCGAGGTCACCTGCATAGTCCGAATCCACATACCCTATGCACTCTTGCTTTCCGGTGTCATCCTTCTCGAACACTAGGCCTACATCAACAGTTCCCTTGATGTACCTAAGGATCCACTTCACGGCTTCCCAATGACCCAGTCCAGGATCATGCATGTATCTGCTTACCATAGAGACTGCCTGTGAAAGATCCGGCCTTGTACACACCATCGCATACATCAAGCTACCCACAGCATTGGCATACGGAACATGAGTCATATGCTCACGCTCCTGAACACTCCTTGGAGACATCTTCGCTGACAACTTGAAGTGCGGCGCCATTGGTGTACTTACAGTCTTCGTATCTTTCCCGATATTAAACCTCTGCAGTACCTTCTCCAGATAGCCCTTCTGAGTCAAGCTTATCCTGCCAGCATCCCTGTCCCTTGTGATCTCCATGCCCAATACTTTTCTTGCTTCCCCCAGGTCCTTCATCTCGAACTCGGACGATAACGTCTTCTTCAGAGAATCAATAGCAGATCTTGACCTAGAAGCAATCAGCATATCATCTACATAGAGCAGTAGATAGATATACTCCCCTGATGGTAACTTGTTGTAGTACACACATGGATCGAAGTGACTTCTTGTGTATTTTTTCTTCCTGATGAAGCTGTCAAATCGCTTGTACCACTGTCTTGGAGACTGCTTCAAACCGTACAGCGATTTCTTCAGCTTACATACCAACTCCTCTTTCCCTGCAGTTTTGTAACCAGTGGGCTGAGTCATGTAGATCTCCTCCTCAAGATCGCCGTGGAGAAAGGCGGTCTTCACATCAAGTTGGTCAAGGTCCAACTCGTTCTGCGCCACCAAGGCTAATAGGATCCGAATAGACGAGTGTTTAACAACTGGAGAGAACACCTCGTTGTAGTCGATCCCTTCTCTCTGTGCGTAGCCTTTAGCCACCAGCCTTGCCTTGTAGCGCACTTTATTTTCTTGGAGTGATCCCTGCTTCTTAGCAAATACCCACTTACACCCTATGACTTTCTTCCCCTTGGGCAACTTGGTCAGTTCCCATGTGTTGTTCTTATAAAGAGACTGCATCTCTTCATTCATAGCCCCTTTCCATAACTCAGCTTCTGAACTGATTTCAGCTTCCCTGAAAGTAGATGGAATGGCCTCTTCAACAACTGGAAGTGCATAAGCAATCACCATGTCTGTAGTGAGCCAGCCAGGTCTCCTAGCATTCCTCCTTGGTCTTCCAACTGCAGTGGGATCTGGAACCGTATCCATAACCTGTTCCTGATCCTCTTCAACAACCTCAGCATCTTCTTCTGCAACTTGATCACCTCCCTGTGTCACCTCAGGAATGATCCTCACTGATACTGAGTCTTCTAGAGATGGTGGATTTGCATCACTCTCCACCTGCTGCAATAGCTCCTTGGTCTTCTTAGTCTCCACCTGCTGAGAGACTGTAGGCTTCATCATCGAGGCCTCATCAAATGTGACATCTCTGCTGATTATGAATTTGTTGTCCTGTTGGTCCCAGATCTTGAACCCCTTGGTTCCTTTCTTGAAGCCAACAAACACTCCTTTCTTCGCTCTCGGATCCAATTTGTCTTCTCTGACATGATAGTAGGCTGGACATCCAAATATCCGGAGCACATCATAATCTTCAGCAGCTTTACCCGACCAAGCTTCAAGGGGGGTCTTCCCTCCTATTGCAGATGACGGCAACCTATTGACGAGATGGCATGCATACCCCAAAGCTTCAGCCCAGAACTTCTTTGGTAATCCTGCATTGGACAATATGTACCGAACCTTCTCTAGCAAAGTCCGGTTCATTCTTTCAGCCACCCCATTCTGTTGCGGAGTTTCCCTCACTGTGAAGTGCCTCTCTATGCCCTCATCAAGACATAGCTTCTGGAAAGGGTCTGACTTGTACTCTTCTCCGTTGTCAGAACGAAGGACCTTGACTTTTCTTCCCGTACTCCTTTCCTGATTAACCTTCCACTTCACAAACAATTCTAGGACTTCATTCTTGTGTCGCATGGTGTACACCCAGCACCGCCTAGAATAATCATCAATGAACGACACAAAATAGTGGTTTCCCCCAATTGATGCAGTCTTGGTGGGTCCCCATACATCTGTGTGAACATAATCAAGAATGCCTTCGGTGCAGTGTGAAGCTGTACCAAACTTCACCTTCGTCTTCTTGCCTATGATGCAATGTTCACACAGATCCAGTTTGCAGGTCTCTGCACCCTTCAGCAGCCCTTTCCTCACAAGAGCTTGCATCGATTTCTCCCCTGCATGTCCCAGCCTCATGTGCCATAGCCGGGTTAGATCTTCCTTCTGACTGGTAGAAGCTGCCACCTGCCCTGTCACTGTACTACCCTTCAAGTAATACAAATTGTTCCGGCGGTCAGCCTTCAACACCACCATTGAGCCCTTTGTCATTTTAAGAACACCTTCTTTAATAGACACACTGAGCCCCAATGATTCCAAAGCACCCACAGAGATCAAGTTCCTCTTCAGCTGAGGTACATATCTTACTTCTTTCAGCTCCCTCACCATCCCGTCAAACATCCTGATCGGAATAGTACCTACACCCTCCATGATGCACGGATGATCGTCGCCCATGACGACCGAACACCCCTCCAACTTCTCAAGACTGGTAAACCAATCTCGATTAGGGCATACATGATATGTAGCACCTGTGTCCAGGATCCACTCTTTATCTACCGAGTAACCTACAACAGGAGTAGTCACTGAAAAAGAGAACTCTGAAGAATCTGAATCTGCTCCATCTGCCTGTGATTTACCGCTTGTAGCTTTTGTCACCCTTGCCAGATTTGCCTCAGACTTTGATTTCTTCTTCTTCCCCTTGTACTTTGGACAGTCAACCTTCCAGTGCCCAATCTCTTTGCAGAACATGCACTGATTTTTCTTAAGATCCCTGAAGCCCGACCTAGACTTCGATCTTCCTCTCACCTCCTTGCCTTTCCTCGATGAATTCCTGCCTCTTACTTCCAAAGCCTCCGCTGATGAACTAGACCGACCTGAATGTCTCTCATTCTTCCTTGTCTCATAACTCATCAGTGCTGACGACACTTCATCATAAACTAAGGTTTGCCTTCCATTTATGAATGTCATAGTGAATGTCTCATACTCCTCCGGTGGGAGTGAGTTCAGGAGAATAACTGACTTGTCTTCCTCACTTACAGTGACATCCACATTTAGCAAGTCTGTAAGAAGCTTCGTATATCGGTTGATGTGCTCGTTTACTGTGCTTCCCCTCTGCATCCTGAACTGATACAGCTTACTCTTAAGTTGCAACCTAGACTCCACACTCTTTGTCAGGTACTTCTTCTCAAGAGTATTCCACAGTTTCTTCGCTGACGTCTCATGTTGTACAAGATATTTGATGTCTTGTGACAAGCATGAACGTATCAAGCCACATGCCGACCTATTCATCTTCGCCCACTCTTCCTCAGTAGTAGTGGTCTTCTTCCTCTCTAATAGGAGCGTGTCCTCGAGGTTCTGTGCATTCAATGCATCCATGACCTCACACCTCCACATCCCGAAATTGTTAGTTCCATTGAACTTAACAACTTCAATCCTGGAGTGATTCGTTGTTTTAACAGAAGCAGTTTCCTCTGCCATTGAGATTCCTTTCTTGACCCTCTAACTATGCGGAAGATCAAATAACTTGAGAATAGATCTATTACAGAGATAAAAAAGTGATTTTTACCTCTCCCGTGAAACCCTAGCTAGAGTTTCTCACCAGATCTACTCCACCACGGATCCAAAAAGCCCACCTTGAGTCCTCCTGAGATCGACACACGATCTCCTTGAACACCAATGCCTCTAACCTGAGATCGACACACGATCTCCACCTGACCAGATCTGGAGCCCTTAGAATCCTCTGAATATCCCAAGCGTAGCCTGATGCTCTGATACCACTTGTTGTGCGCGACAGACAACAACCCAATAGAAGATCTATCAGATCTCAATCTCAGAACAATGAAATCAAAAACTAGAAGAAGAACAATCGCAAAAACCAGATCTAACGAGGTTCGGCCAACTTGCCTACGTCCTCGGGGCAATCCACGGAGAGAGTTTTTCTATTTGAAAAATCGATTACAATAGCTCTAGATCTCTATAAAACACAAGAGAGTCCGCAGCTATTCTTTCTCTAGGCACTTAACCCTAAAAATTACAATTAGAGCTTAAATACATAACTTCCCGAAACAGCAGTTTTTGCCCAGATCCGACTATCGGTCGACCGGTCGGTCGACCGACTCCCTCTCACGGTCGACCGGACCGGTCGACCGAAACAAACCGAGAGTTGGGTTTCCTGCAGACAGCTTCTCCGATCGACCGGTCCGGTCGACCGCTCAAATCCTGTGCACATTGTGCACGTCGGTCGACCGGACCGGTCGACCGACCTCTGTCTTTTTCTGCTGCTGTTGCTTTTCCTGCCCGCTGTTCCTTCGCCTTTCGTCGTAGAATCCTTGGCAGTCTTCAACAGCACCTGGCATGACCTCACCTCCTCTACTGTACTCTCTCCTCCAACAACTCTCAGCTTTAAGAGTAATAAGAGGTATATGTGGCAGGTAGGATCACTTGTATCTTCTTTTTCCTTGTTGTATATAGTATCGGCAATGGTTTTGTATTGGACATGGTAGCCTTTCTGGTTAAGACTTGTGCACAGTAACAGGATGTCAGAGACGACATCTAAGACCAGTATATCTTAACATTATGACCTTTCTTGCCATTGCTGCATCTTGAATTAGAAACTTTCCTTTGAAAGTGACACACTAACCATAAGTATTTGATAAATTTAAAGTAAAAGTGATTATTAATATCTTTACTTCTCTGATTGGTTTGTTCACACTGTTTTTTATTTGTGCTGATTAATAAAAGGTCTACTGGTTTTAAGCTTTTCTTACAACCTGGTTTGTGATTGTTTCCAATTCGGCCTTCCTTTCTATCCTTCTGTAGTAAACAAATAAGAGTATTATGATTCAAATGCCTTTCAAATTAACAGGTCTGGCAATTGCTGAAATAGAATTCTTTCATCCGGATCATGTATCCAGAGCAGAGAAATCGTGGAAGCTAATTGCAACTTCACTTCAGCATGTCCTAGCATGCGATGTGCAGCTCAGGCTAAAGCTTATCCCCACTATAAGAAAGATCGTGAAAGTCAAGAAGCCATCATTCAGTTTGCTGAGCTGTGTTGGTCGAAAGCAACAAATGTCCGACTCGACAATGACAGATGAAAATGAAAGTGAAACCTCCACGAGAAGAGAGTGTTCCACTAAAACTCATTCTTTTCATAACGGGCAGCAGTTGTTATCTTGTGTTCAGCAATTGGTTTCTAAACGAAGGCATGAAGTTTGCTTCTTTCACGAAAAGGAGCCAGTTATTTTTAGCAAAGTTGAAGAAGATACACATAGCTCCAAAGCTACATCTGACAGATGTGCAAAAGTTAACCTGCAAAATGACTGCAAATGGAAATCTGATTCTTCAAAGGAAGCAGATGGAGAGGACGGGTGCATTGATATCCAAGAACATGAAAGTCAGCCCAGCTGTTTTTCAAAGACCCTGAAGCTTCGAAGAAGGTTCCTCTCAGCTGATGCTGCTCAGTCTATATGTTTGAGGGTCCAGTCACAGAGCAAACAAGAACTGACTGTTGCCAAGAAGGCGGTATCTGAGACCTATTTCAACACATATGACCCCGACAGTATATGCTTCAGATCAGATGCGCAAGTCAGTTACAACTCCAAAGAAGAGAATGTGTAAGATTATAGCCTTTTTTGACATGCCAACTCTTTAATTCAGCACTCTGCATGCATGTGGGATAAGAATAATGAATAAATTTTGGTTATTAACTTCATATGTTCGGCTTTAGAAGCCATAATAACCCATGACCTTCAAATCTTGCCACAACTTTTTCGCATTCATCTTATGGATCCTTCTCTGCTTTTTGTTTCTGTTATACTTGGGGGCAGTATCTGGCACCACAGGAAGCATTTTAAATCCTTTCCAAACCATCAGTTTGGGTTACCATGGACCTTTCTCCTGTTTACTGTGACATCCCAATTTTCAACATGGATCTTGATATCCAAACTCCACTTTTCACAAAAGAATATCCAAAGAATAGAGTAAGCAATCAGAATTAAATTCACAACCACCCTTCGTTTACGGGATGAGAATAGGTATTGCAGCAATCAGGTATGTGTCCAAGGGTGGCATGTTTTCACAACTATTTTGCGTTCATCTTATGAATCCTTCCTTTTTAATTATTTCTTTTAGGGGTGCATATTTAAGTCCTTTTCAGATCATCAAATCATCAATCTATTCTGACCTTTTAATATAACTCTGGTTATCTACAAAAGAATATCTAAAGAACAGAGAATCCAGTCAGGGTTAAATGTACTCTTTGGCGGTGAGCTTAGGTCTAGTGGTGATCGACAATGGATCTAAGGGTTTTTTTATATAAAATTCTTAAGATAATTTAAAGTCAGCGTATAATATCTTCAATGTGTGACACCCCAAGTTAAAGGAATAGTTTCACATGGGATATGCACTGACAACTCTAGCATATAGTAGTATCCATGACTCAAGAATTAATCGTAGGTAGCATTTTTGAGGGAGGAATCGTGGAAAAAAACTATATACTCAGAACATTGCAAATGGTATCAGAGCTAATACTAGTTGAAAGTGTATGAAACTAAGTGTCACTTGAAGCTAAGTGCTATACATAGCAAAGTGGTGTTACAATTGGCGCTCTGATAGCAATTGTTGCGCACAGTGGAGACCTTGACAATATATCATTACTTGCAAAAGAAAAACTATTGTAGAGAAAACTAGCAATCTAAGACAAAAGAGTAGAAAAAATAATAGTAAGAGGATTTAATGTGGTTCGGTCCAAACATGGCCTACGTCCACGAGGAGAGAACTTGAGAGAGTTTTATTAATAAACTTGGTACAATAGAGATCTAACTTTTCCCTTGATCCCACAAGAGTATTCACCTTCTCTTTGAATTTACACCTAAATTACAAGAGTATACCTTCTCTCTATGCACTGTCACCTTCATTTCTCTTTTTTGGCTTCCTTTCCTTTCTTTTCAGCTTTGTAGTGGTCAATTTCTAACCTACACCAAGATTAGGGCATGTGTCCCTCCTCATTAGAAACTCCCGAAGGCAAACAACATGGTATGCCAAGCAAAACATCTCCCTGAGAACATCGCCCAACCGTTCCCGAGGACATTCCTTGTTCCAAAGAGTCAATCGTCCCAAGGACACTCATCCGTTCGAGAAATCCGCTGCCCGGAGGACGCTTCTCCTTTCGAGAACATCGCCACCCTGAGACCAATTCTTCCGTCCCGAGTAAGGTGACTACTGCAACCAACTTCATTGGTATCCACTTACATTTACGGAGTCCGTTATGCCGCCAGGTCATCCCACGTTTTCAACGTTGCAACGACCCCTACTCTAACGCGGACTGTTACAGAAGATAGCAGAAATCGCTCTCGCCATCAAGGGCAGAATCCAAGCTATTACAGAAGAATCACAACGCGCATATCATGCAATTATTGAAATTCGCATGGCCCGCACTGCCAATGAGGTCTTCCCGAGTATATATACACTGAAGAAGAGGGAGAGGGGGAAACAATCAAAAATTCCTCAAAAAGAAGAATTACCTTCCAATAGAGAGGAAAGACCTCCCCCAAACGATTATTCCATTGTATTCATTGTTTTAAATATCAAATATCGGCTATTTATCGATCGACAAAATTATATACAAGATACTAGATACCGTGTGATATATCACAATATGCTACTGAATATCGGACGCCAAATCGGACATCATACCAGATGAAGAATATACTTGTGATTGCTTATATAAATCTTATGAAACTACTTAAATCAAGTTTAGAGTTATAAACTAATAGGGGATAATTATTTTTTATAGGAGCTCTTCAAATGCGTTTGTAGAAGCTTCTCAAATGCGTCATGTAGCGATATATCGGATATTTTCATCTTAGATGCCGGCCGATATATCAGCCACGTGGCAATATATCGGTCGATATCGGTCCAAAACGATATCCGATAAAACTTTACACATCGTATCATTTTGGATAAAAAACCAGTCTCGGCTGATATACTGGTATATCGGCCAATATTAAAAACAGCGATTGTATTCTATTGACCTCTCAAAAATAGTGAATTCTCTCTACTCCCCGTGGTTTTTTCCAAATTGAGTTTTCACATAAAATTTGTGTCTTTGCGTTGTCTTTGTTACTCTTAATCCTTGTTACATATTGAAGTGTAGATAAATTCTCCTAAGAATTTTCTCCGACAAGCTTTTTCTCCTTGATTACAATGCTAGGTTACAATATTTATAGAACTTTACATCACAAATCCTATTTAGACTATGAGATGATCTTGGCTATCAGATACTTGAAGAACCTGATCAATCCTTGTAGGAGTTGATTTTCTTGATCTAAGAGAATTTTAGACCTTTCAAACTTTAAAAATAAATCTTCATTGAATAGAAATTAAGTTCTATTTGGAATCCACCAGAAAAGAACCTGAACACGCTAGAAAAAGAAAACCTGAATCTGATTCTGACTACTGGCTGTCGACAACCTACTCAGGCTGTCGATAGGTGTGCCAGCCTGTCGACACTCGACAACGAACCCTGCCTGTTCACAGACTGAGCTGCCTATTCTTTTCTATATGGACCTGTTGACAGCCCACTGGGCGCAGTAAATATGCCTGTCGACTATCACTTTTTTCTTCTGGATTTGTTTCTTTTTCAAGTTTTCTTTCTTTACTAATTCAATTGGATCTTCTTTGGCCATCATCTTCAACTTGAAAACAAGGCAAATTTCTAGCAATATCCACCTTGACTTGCTCAAGTCTTTAGCAAAACACTTTGAAAATTTTAGATTACTATCTTAATTCTTTCTTTGGTTGTAACTATACCGTGAAGCTTTTGACTCTTACAACCTCTCCCCGGGGCCTTTGGATATTTTACCGCCATGGCTTGGTCCATCCCGGGTTTCGCCCGATTGCATCATTTTTCCTTCCTGCAATACTTTGACCCAGTTCACGTCCAGTCAGTCTTCTTTGAAGTTCCACCTCGCGGTGAGCTCCCTTCCAAGCTTATTCCTAAAACTCCATCTCGAACTGAGTTTTCTTCTTTCAGCTTGTATATTCTTTTACACTTCTCCTTTCAGGATTACCTTGTTTGCTTGGCTTACTGTGATGACGTCTTGTTGCATTTGGATCTAGTATCCTTCTTCATCGAGCACCCCTATGGATATGATTGTACATGCCTCTGGGATTACTGGACCGCCTTCAGAGCACACATCATCTTATCTCTGCATGTAATATTGACTGACCCAGTACCGGTGACTTCGTAAGCCGAGCCATCCACCATCTTGACAGTCCATTCCTTCTTTGCAACTAAGGAGTTGATCATTTCTTTATGGAAATATACATAAACCGTACTACCAGAATCAAATATCCAACATTTACCTTAAGAAGTGTTATCTTCAACATAGTAAGCCATTAATACTTCAGTGTCAACACTGCTCATTTCTATGTCTGCCTCCACAACTTCCTCCTTTTCTTCAATCACTCCTGCTGATGCTTGCTGTCATTCTTTTAATAACCTTTCTTGAGACAAAAGTGACACGCCTTCAACGAGCCCAGACTTTTCTTTCCTTCTTTCCCTTCTCATGACCGCCAAACCCGATCCTTCTCGCTCAACTTGATTTGATTTTTTTCTGATCTCACTAGATAAGAGAGTTATTCTCCAAGATGAGAGTTTTCTTACCGTAGAGTATGATGGTAATGATGTGGTCATATGACTCCGGAAGTGAACTAAGAAGTATCAACGCCTTGTCCTCCTCATCGATCTTGACATCAAAAGTTAGAAGCTCGCTGATGACCTTGTTGAAGAAGTTTAGATGCTCCAACACCGCTGTCCCTTCCTTCGTGTGTAGCCCATGTAGTTATTTCTTGAGATACAACTTGTTGTAGAGAATCTTTGTCATATACAATATTTCTAATCTTGATCACAAACCCGTAGACATTTTTTCATCCATCACGTTGTGCATAACCTCGTTTGTGAGACATAGTTAGATCGTGCTTGCCGTTTTCAGATCCATCTCCTAATCCTTATGTGGCGTACCTGCAGGTTTGTTGATTTTTCCTGCAAGGTCTTGTGAAGATCTTGTTGCACTAGCAATGCATTCACTCTCTTTTATCATAAATTGAAATTTCCGTTGCCATTAAACTTCTCGACCTCGAACTTTGTCGTAGAACTTTTTATTTTTAACATATTGCCTTTTCGTCAGCTGTTAGCTTTGATACCAATTGTTGTTACAATTAGAACTCTAACATCAATTGTTGCGCGCAGCAGAGACCTTGACAATATGTCAGTACTTGCAAAAAAAAACTATTGTAGAGCAATCTAGCAATACCAAGATAAAAAAGTAGAAATAATAATAAGAGGATTTAACATGATTTGACCCAAATTTGGCCACGTCCACGAGGAGAGAACTTGAGAGAGTTTTATTAATAAACTTAGTACAATAGAGATCTAACATTCCCCTTAATCCCACAAGAATATTCATCTTCCTTTTGAATCTCCACTTAGATTATAAGAGTATACCTTCCTCTATGCACTGTCACCTTTCTCTCTATTTCTTGGCTTCTTTTTCTTGCTTTTCATCTTTTTCTCCTTGATTACAATGTTAGGTTACCTTTATTTATAGGAGTTTTTAATCTTCTCTTTATGCATTGTCACTTTTCTCTCTATTTCTTGGCTTTCTTTCCTTTCTTTTCAACTTTTTCTCCTTGATTACAATGCTAGGTTACAACTTTTATTTATAGAACTTTATAACACAAATCCTATTTAGAATATGAGATGATTTGGCCATCAGATACTTGAAGAACTTGATCAATCCTTGTAAGAGTTAGTTTCATTGATTTAGAAGAATTCTAGACCCTTCAAACTTTAGAAACAAATCTTCGTTGAATAGAAATTGAGTTCTATTCGGAGTCCACTAGAAAAGAAATTTGAACGCGCCAGAAAAAGAAAAACCTGAACCTGATTCTGACTACTAGCTGTCGACAACTTTCTCAGGCCTGTCGACAGGTGTGCCAGTCTATCGACAGCTAATGTTGCTTTGTTGACAGACTGAGCTGCCTATTCTTTTCTGTATCTTCTTGTTGACAGGTCCAGTCGACAACCCACTGGGTACAGTCGATAGGCCTGCCGAGTGCCACCTTTTTCTTCTGATTTTGCTTCTTTTCCAAGTCTTCTTTCTTTTCCAATTCAATTGAATCTTCTTTGGCCATCATCTCTGACTTGAAAACAAGGCAAATTTCCAGCACAAAGTGCCATGCTACACGCGGATGTGGTGGGGGCCACCTCTTGAATCCGTGGAAGTCACTTCTAGAATCCCTTATGACATGGTAAAGATTAGTATGATGAAGATGACATACCCTAAACAGGTGGATTACACTCCAAGAGAATAATCCTACATGGGATATGCATTGGCAAAGTTTCTAGTATATAATTAGTACGCATGGGATATGCACTGGCAAAGTTTCTGGCATTTTTTAAGGAGGAACGTAGGAAAAAAATTATTTACTCCATGGGGCTACCTCTGATACCATTTGCAACAACCCGAGTATATATATATATTTTTGTCACGGTTCCTCCCTAAAAAATGCTACCTATGATTAATTCTTAAGTTCGTGGGTACTATTATGTACCAGAGATTTTGCCAGTGCATATCCCATGTGGGACTATTCTCTTAACTGGGGGTGTTACACAATGCACATCCCCGCAAACTTGATGGACAAGTTTTCTGAGTTTGAGTCTGGAGGATCTTCATAACCTCAAAAAAAATTCACACATGCGAAACAACTTTGTTTCTCCTTTTGGTGATATAGGATCTCATGATAATGATGAATTGTCAATGTTTATGATGTTAGATATAATAGGTGTATTATATAGAAGTATTATTTAGAGAGATATAGGTATATCATATCTAACATATGATCTGTTAATGTTTATGTGCTTTCTTTTCTTTCCAATTTTTTTTTTCACCATGGTGAATACAAGTTATAGCTTAAGAGTTAGTTAATAATAAAACCCAAGTAACTGCTCTTAAAATGTCCTGTTAAGTACTTGCTGCTTTTTTCTGTGCTAGTCACATCACACAATCATCCTTTTTGAACAATCATTCTTCGTAGAGACTAGTCATTTTTCTTTAGATTCTGATATTCTCTTGCTATATGTTAAATGGAATAAGTGTTCCTTCAAATACCATATTCAAATTCCGTGTTTGCAATAGTTAGTAACTCGTATTTAGTACCTTGGAAAAATAGTTGATCTGTTCACTAGTTCACGTTTATTTTCTCCTGCAGGTTTAGCAAGAATTCGAAGTTTAGTTCAAAGTTGCTTTGTTGGAGGCCGCTGACATCTTCCCCCAGAATGGTACATTATTTTTTTCCTTTTATTTTCTTTCCCATAAATGATGCATATGACAACAACAATTATGGAGTGACTGCTGTCAGTTTGTCATGTGAGTTACAGCAAGAGGAGATGCTGATCTTGTTTGTGAATCGGTGAAAGCACTACCCGCCTTATATATAATTGATCCACACAAAAGAAGTGCAAACTAGAACAATGAGCTTTGGCAAATTCCTACATTCACGGGGAAGAGACTTTATTATAATAACAAAGAAAAGAGAGCCTCACATTATGCATTCACTAGAATTTCTAGTTAGTTTAGGTTAGAACCGTCAACCCCCCTTCTTTTATATCTAGACAGGAGTATTCTCTTTAGAAAAAGTCCTCTATTTTCAAATAAGGTTATCATTCTCTTAAACCCTTACATGTTATTTCAATCATCCTTTATTTCAAATAAGGTTATCGTTCTCTTTAGGAATTTATTGTCGAATCAATTAACCATCTTTTGAAACTTACATATTGCCGACTTCAAACCCTCTTAGAAGATTAGTCTGTCCTTTCCTTATAAAACTATTGAAAGAGAGAACATTTAATCTAGTCGACCGTCATCTGCCCTAGACTTGAAGAAACCAATTGTCATCAACAACTTGTAACCTTTTTGTCTATCTAGTTGCTTCAAGTGAATTTACTTTGCAAAGACAAGTGGTTGGATTTAGTTAAATAGCAAAAAACATGATGTTCAGACAGAAATAATTCTTGACCTAGGGGTTTCTCTTTTGGGTCATTTAGTCACCTAGCCATTGGGCCTTTGCACCTCAATGTGGTGTTAAAAGCGAGAGTCAGATGGGACATTATTGTTGATGCTTGTGTCGCTTCGTAGTTTTGTTGGCATGGATTAGATCTCAGGGGACATGTATTGCCGCTGGCTGTGAAACCCTAGAGGGGGTGAATAGAGTTATGATAAGAATAAGACCTAATTTTTGATTGGATAAGCAGTTTATGCTATGGTAGGATGCCAGTCATACGGTAGAATGTTGATTTATGTCGTGGTAGAATGGCCAAACTGGCAGAACTCATGCAAATAATAATCAACATCATGTAGGAGTGTGGAGATGAAATAAACAAAAGTAATAGCAAGAACAAAAGTGCAACAGAGAGCAAGACACAAGAAGTTTTGGGTGGTTTGGGAATCCCCGTGCATCCACCATCTAGGGGCGCCTCTTCTCTAGGATTTTTCAAATCCACTACTTGCTTCCAATCCAAAGCAAAGGATAACAATGCCTACAGTCTAACCCAAGAGGTTGGACTTTCACTATTCTCCCCGAAGAGCAAATAACCACCAACCTTCTTCTCAAGAAGTTGGACTTTCTCCTCTGCACTAAGAGGGGTCTCCTCTACACTAAGAGGGTACACAAAATCAGGAAAAAGCTTTTGTTCTCTAAACGGGAAAGAGAACCACTTAAGCACACAAATGCTCAAATCAAAAGATGCAAGATGAGGCTCTAATTATAATTGAAGAGTAACAATAAATTCTCAAATGATTGGCACTTAAGAAGGAGAGTTACTAGAATATAATCGAAATAATTGAATGAGGGAATTTTGGATTCTCAAAGAACAATTGAAACTTGATGAGAAGTTGGTAGAGAAGCTTTTGTTCTCTAAACAAGAATGAGAACCACTTGAGCACACAAATTCTTAAATCAAAAATACAGTATGAGGCTCTAATTGTAATTGAAGAGTAACAATAAATTCTCAAATGATTGGAGCTTAAGAAGGAAAGTTAATAGAAGAGAATCTAGAGACTTGAATGAGAGAATTTTGGATTCTCAAAGAACAATTGAAACTTGATGAGAAGTTGGTAGAGAAGAGGGAAATTTATGGCTCAATAACTTCTCAAGATTTCTCTCTCAATTTCTTCGCAGAAATTCTTTTTAGTATATGAAAGTGTATTCTCAGTCAAGTGTCTCTCATTTTTTGGCCGAAGTGTTGTTCTAAAATAAATGTAAAAAGTGGTATATATATTTTTTTCAACAACCTAAAATCAGATCTGTGATACAGATTGCTTCAATGGAGATGGGTTTTCTTAAGCATTTAATGCTGCTGCTGAGCACAATGGAGAGAGAAAGATGAGTGGAAACAATTAAGGCTTTGCTCCAAGTTTAAATGAAGGAGAGAAGAGGGGGAGGTAAATATAAAATGATATTTAAATTGTTAGAGATATCAATGACAACACGTGATCCATGTGAAAGACACCCCTCATGAAATCAATCAGATCCTAAAATCTCTCCATGATTATAGGAACACATGGGACTCATGGGATTCATGCACCATGTGTTTCTCATTCTTTCTCTCAGTCAATATTTTTCTATTATTTCTCTCAGTTAATGTTTTCCTATTGTAACTCCGAAATCAGTGTAAACATGTGACCAATATGTGTATATAAATACAACCAAGAACCATAGCTAATGGTATCTTGTCTTTACATAAATAAGTCTTCTTTTTATTGTTTATCTTGGTATCTCGACAAGGGCAACTATCTGCTGTGGCGTTCCCAGTTCCTTCCTCTTCTCAAGCTCCACGATCTCGAAGGCCTCGTCGACGGAACCTTTCTATGTCCGGTCCGGTTCCTTCCTTCTACCGAGAAGGATGCTCAGCCCACTATCAATCCAGAATACACTCGCTGGATCAAGCTTGATCAGATGCTCTTATGTTGGATTATCTCCTCGCTCACTGAGGCTGTTCTTGCTTATGTCGTTGGCCTCACCACATCTCGTGATGTGTGGTGCTCTCTGGAGCGAATCTTTGCGTCATCGTCCAGAGCTAGAGTGCAGCAACTCAAATATCAGCTGCACACCGTCAAGATGGGCACCTCTTCTATGTCAGAGTACATCCAGTCTGTCAAGTCCATCGTGAACAACCTGGCGGCAGTGGCTAATCCAGTTGCCGACTCCGATCTCGTCTCTACCTTACTCAGTGGTCTATCTCTCGAATATGACTCGTTCGTCACCTCCGTCAACACACGAGTCGACCCTGTACTGTCAGAAGAACTCATCGGCCTCATGCTTAGCCAGGAGATTTATCGTGGGCGTGCTATCACTTCATCAGACTCCGCAACCCTCATCTCCCCTTCTCCTGCGGTTCATACTGTTTCCCGCACTCTAAGATACCATTCAGCTCCATCTTTTTTCCGTGGTCGTGGACGTAGCCGAGGCAGGGAGTGCGGTCGTGGTCATGGACGTTCCTTCTTGCCGTCACATCAGTCCACCGGTGGTCGACCTTAATGCCAGATCTGTAATCGTTTTGGCCATTATGCTAACAAATGCTACAATCGTTATGATGATTCGGCTAGCCCAACTGCTCTTCTCCACTCTTATGGGAATAGTCCAGTCGATTCCAACTGGTATGTTGACTCCGGAGCCACTCATCACCTAACGGCTAACATTGTGAATCTGGCGGCTCACTCCGAATATCAAGGACCCGACAGAATTCGCATGGGTGACAGGACATGTTTGCCTATCTGTGCTACTGGTGCTTCTTTATTGTGTTCTCCTGTTTCTTTCTTTGTCTTGAAAAACCTTTTACATGTTCTTGATATCACCAAAAATCTTCTGTCTGTTAGTCAATTTACTGCGATAATAAAGTCCTTGAATTTCACCCTAACTCTTGTTTTTATCAAGGATCTCTCTACTCGGAAAACTCTACTGCGGGGACAACTTAAGGATGGTTTGTATGTCTTCTCCCTGGGGAATTATAACTTCATCGCCTCTCAGGCTCTTCTCGATGAGCGTGCATCTTCCTCCGTCTGGTATGAGCGCCTAGGTCATTTCTCCACCAGAGTTGTCTCCAGTGTTTTATCTCAGCATCAACTTCCTTTCCTCCCTGACCGTGCTGGTACCCCTCTCTACATCCCCTGTCAGCAAGGAAAAAGTCACCGTCTTCCTTTTTCGTCATCTTCCACGATTGCTACTGCTCCTTTAGAGCTTATTCACTCTGATCTATGGGGTCCGTCTCCTGTGTCCGCTATAAGTAGTCATCGCTATTATATTAGCTTTGTAGATCACTACAGTAAGTATGTTTGGCTTTATTCTTTGATAAATAAAAGTGATGCTTTCTCCATTTTTCTTGAGTTCAAAATTCATGCAGAAAATTTTTTGGGCGTTCCATTAAATCTCTCCAAACTGATGGTGGTGGCGAGTTCATCAAATTTAAACCTTACTTGTCTTCTCAGGGTATCGCTCATCGCTTATCCTGTCCACACACTAGTGCCCAAAACGGCACTGCAGAAAGAAAGCACCGCCACCTTGTCGAGACCGGCCTTACTCTTCTGGCTTGGTCAAATGTTCCATTTCATTACTGGCCCTATGCTTTCCAAACTGCCTCATTTCTCATCAATAGAATGCCCACCCCCGTCCTCCATAATCTCTCCCTACTAGAAATTATTTCATAAAGTACCTGACTACCTTTTCTTACGAATTTTTGGTTGTGCTTGCTACCCTCATCTGCGTCCATACAAACTCATAAGTTTAATTTTCAGTCCACTCAATGTGTCTTCTTAGGTTACTCGACTTCGAATAAAGGTTATCAATGTTTGCATGTCCCCTCTGGTCGTATTTATATCTCTCGGGATGTTGTGTTCAACGAATCTTCCTTTCCTTTCCATTCTCCTCAGCCTTCCCTCTCCCTCTACTCCCACACCTTCACCACCGATCCCCATCTCCATGCCTCTGTTATCTTCTATTGTTCCAGTCCCCTCTTCTCATGCGGGCCCCACCATTGACTCTTCTCCTCCACTATCACCTCCATCACATACTCTTTCTCCACCACCTCCACCTGTACCCGCCGATGAGTCCTCGTCCTCATCCTCAGGCTCTCCCAGTCCCCCTCCTATCAGGACCCACCATATGGTCACCAGAACACAGGATAACACCAGAACACCAAAAGTCTGGCTAGCCACCCGGTATCCCATGCCTACCTGTCTCATGGCTGATTTGTCCACCACTCCTGTCGAATCCACATGTTTCACGCAAGGTTCTAAAGATCCCAAGTGGCGCCAAGCAATGGACACTGAGATGAATGCCTTACTTCAGAATAAAACCTGGTCCCTAGTGCCATACCACCCTATCATGAATCTGATTGGTTGTAAATGGGTTTTCAAGTTAAAACATAAATATGATGGTTCTGTTGACAGGTATAAGGCCCGCCTGGTGGCCAAGGGTTTTCATCAACAATCAGGATTAGACTATGGTGAGACATTTAGTCCGGTCATCAAACCGACCACTGTCCGTACCGTGTGCAGTTTGGTCGTCTCCAAAGGATGATTTATTCGATAGTTGGATGTGAATAATGCATTTTTGCAGGGTTTTCTTACTGAGACGGTCTACATGGAACAACCTTCGGGGTTCATCAATCCCGCTCATCCCAATCATGTATGCAAGCTTCACCGCAGTATCTATGGCCTCAAACAGGCTCTACGGGCCTAGTTTTCTCGCCTCAGCAGTTATCTAGTCACATTGCGCTTTGTGGGCTCCAAGTCTGACACGTCTCTCTTCCTCCAACGGGTCGAGATAGATCTTCTTCTGGTTCTTATCTATGTGGACGATATCATCATCACAGGTAATGACTCACGGGCTGTCATTCGTCTCATTAAAAGACCTCAGTCCACTGCACTATTTCTTGGGCGTGGAATGTCATCGTATACCCTCAGGTCTATTTCTCTCTCAACAGAAGTACATCCGTGACTTGCTTCTCTGACTCAAGATGGATGGTGTCAAGCCTGTTAGCTCGCCTATGGCCACTTCCTGTAAGCTATCCAAGATTGTTGGCAAGTCTCTCTCTGACCCCTTTGTCTATCGAAGTACTGTTGGGGCTCTACAATACTTAAGCTTTACCAGACCCGATATTGCCTTCTCGGTGAATAAGGTCGCTCAGTTCATGCAAGCTCCAACCGATGAGCACTGGAGCGCTGTAAAACGAATCCTCCGTTACCTCAAATCTACCATTCAACATGGCCTTTTTCTCTTTCGTCATTCTTCTGCACAGCTTACTGCTTACACCGATGCAGATTGGGCAGGGTCGATCGATGATCGAAAATCTACCAGTGGCTATTGTGTCTTTCTTGGTACAAATCTCATTTCTTGGAGCTCGAAGAAGCAGTGTACTATGGCAGATTTAGCACTGAGGCAGAGTATAGGGGCGTGACCAATGCTGCAGCAGAGGTCGTTTGGTTGCAGTCATTACTTCATGAGCTTGGAGTTCCGCAATCTCCCCCAATAGTTCTCTGTGACAACCTCGGTGCAACATATCTCTCGATCAATCTTATTCGTCACTCCCACTCCAAACATGTTGAGATCGTCATTCATTTTGTGAGGACTATGTCGCCAATGGAGTCTTGGATATTCGGTTTGTCAGCACTAAAGACCAACTAGCAGACATCCTTACTAAGCCTTTGAGCTTTTTAAGATTTTCTATGCTGAAGAACAAGCTCTCGGTTCTTTCGAACCCGCTTCGCTTGCGGGGGGTGTTAGAGATATCAATGACAACATGTGATCCATGTGAAAGACACCCCTCATGAAATCAATCAGATCATAAAATCTCTCCATGATTATAGGAACACATGGGACTCATGGGATTCATGTACCATGTGTTTCTCATTCTTTCTCTCAGTTAATATTTTCCTATTATTTCTCTCAGTCAATGTTTTCCTATTGTACCTCCTAAATTAGTGTAAACATGTGACCAATATGTGTATATAAATACAACCAAGAACCATAGCTAATGGTATCTTGTCTTTACACAAATAAGTCTTCTTCTTATTGTTTGTCTTAAACCCCCAACAGCTCTTTGTGTTAGCTGGCTATGCATAATAGAGGAAATGAAACTCTATTGATTTGAGAGAAGACATATGCAACATGCTCCTTTTTGGGGAGGGTGGCCTTTCAAAAGTTAAAGGGACAAGCACATGGGTCGTCCTTTATAAAGTACAACTCCCATGTGATGCTAGGAGGGAAAAAGAAAAGATTTGAATATATTGATAAAGAAATAGCTCTTTCTCTAACACAATTTTTTGGGAATGAGAACAAAAGAATAGAATATTACTTTTGTGGTCAAGAGAGAGGCAATACACTCAAAAAATATAATAAGTCTCGTTCTTCATTCTAACATCTCTAATTCTGGTAAAAGGTCATGAAATAACTTGACAAAGGAAAGAGAACTTAGATAAAAAATTCTCAAGGATGAGAAAGTGAGTTGCTAGGAATTTCTAGAGGTGCCAAATAGAGAAATATTATTTTACTCATTAATTACTTACATATTTTTCTATTGATGTAAAAGTTGAAGCTTTAATCTTCTTGCTCCAATATGTTCTTGTAATTTGATTTGACTTTTTAGTAGTTTGAATAGTGAAGCTTGATTTTCCTTCCATCCTCCATCTAGATATGACATTGAAGCTGAATTTCATCCAACCGCCTTTGCCATTATCTTAATCAGAAGCTAAGATAAGCTACTAAAAACCAATCTAGTAGCTAATTTATAGGTTAATCATCATCAAAATCTTTGAAATTACCGTGGCTGCTTGGTGCGATGGTATGACATTAGAGTTCCCTTGGTGATCTAAAGGTATTATTGTGTTTGTGAAATGTTTCTGATAGGGACATTGACGATCCATCTAGGACCTGGAAGCCCTATTCATGCCAAGAGACAAAGAGCAACCAGATGAGAATTTATTGTTCTTTATTTAATTTTATTTATATTCTTTAGTTAGTTGAGTGTGTGCACGTGTGTTGCACGAGTAGCCTTTTACTATTTCTTTTATTTTCTTTTATCGAGGCACGAGTAGCACACATGGCCACTTTTTATAAATACTCTTGTAAGGATTTATTTTGGAATTAATTATTGATCTATTTAGAAAACTTTTGAAACCCTAATTGTGGTTTTTTTGAAATCTTTGTGCGAGGCATAAAGTGAGTGAGAGATTTACCTGGGTGTGAAACCCTAATTTTTCATCTTCTCCTCAATTCAGATAAACCCTAATTTTCCTACTTCCTTTCTATGTCAAATTTGGTATTAGAGATAAAATCCTAATCTTCTCAAGAAAATCAAAAAATCCTTTGTATTCTTTTAATAAAAGAAACATGATTTATTGTTCATCATCTTCCTCCTCTCCTCAATTCAAAACTCTAGCCCTAATCCTTCTCTTCTCAGTTCAAGATCCTAACCATAATCCATCTCCTCTCATCCTACTGCCACTCCCTCACCGGCGAGCCTCCCTCGCCTAACTCTTGCCTCCTTCCCTCTCTTTCACTCCTTTTGACATCGAGACCACAATGACAACTGAACCAGCCCCAACACTCAGATCGCGACAGCCCCTGACAACAGTGCACGATCTCATCATCTCCCCACCTTGCCTATAACATTGTCGATCGAACCTGATGCCGATCCAACCTTATCATCCCAGATCTGACCTATACTCGACCACCTACAGTACAACTCGAGGCCAAAAACATCATCTCTCGTTGCCTGATCTCATCGTCGCCGCCCGTCGTTCCCCTTTCCTTGCCATTTTCGCCCGACGCCGTTCTCTCCGCCTTCGACAGCCACAAATCTCGCAGTCAATCCCTCTCTCCTCTGTGCAGACCCCGATGCCGACATCAACCTTCTCTGCACCCGACCTAACCAGGTTTGCGCTCGACTAGGCCTAACCTATAACCAGATCCGGTCCCGCTTTAGACCCATTTTGCCCCGCCGCTACAGATCCAATCCAAACTGCAGACTGACCCGCTACAAATCCAACCCGCCCCGCTTCAACCTCAGTTGGACATGTTTAGGTTTTCAGCTCGTTTTTGAGCCAATTCAAGTCATTATTGAGGCGTTGGATTCGTGTTAGACACTCCTTCACTTCCCAACTTCTCCACAAGCATGTTCCGACATAATGGATATTAAGATATTTAATAAGATTCTTATAAAGCTCAAAGCCCTCCGACTTCTATGCAGAGAAAGCACACACGAGATATGTACAACTATGCCCAAGTGGAAGTCATTATTGGAGCTAGCTGTGGCTGTGCCTGAGCATCAGATTCAGAGCCAGATTCAAAGTTATATCTTAGGCTGGGGCTAGAGGTACCTATCTAGAGGAACTAGGAAAAAAATTCTAAGTTCGACTATATTTCATCATTGAAAGGACAAATTTTGCCATAGACTAAATTGCTCTCGTCTTCACTGCTGAATTCGCCATTATCCTCAACAAAAGTCATCATCCACACTATCCATAGAGATTGATCAATCCCTCGATGGGATCTCTCCATCTCCATCGATCGCCACATCATCGGGTTCATCAACATTGATTTCTGAAACAGTTTAGCCCTCATCCGAGTCTGAGACGATGTCTTTACTACGCAGACCTGCGTCCTCTTTGATGCTCAATGTGTCTTCCAACATTACCATCCATGGTATTCATCACTTCATTATAACTTTTCACATCAACACAGTCAGAGTCAAATCTAAAACTTCAAGTGTAGCTTAAAATCTGATCCAAAGACTGAGTCTGAGCTCGAGCCTGAAGTGCTTGAGCCAGTGCCAGTGCCACTGTAGTCAGAGTTGGTCACTTTCGTGTCCAACAAATCTTCATCGATTTAGCCTTTCATGTTAACATTGCCAGATGGGGATGATTTCTTTCAAGTCATTTTGACTAGAACATCTTATAAGAAATAGGGATTTGCTGCAGTTCATAGATGTAAAAGCCATGACCAACATCCAGTCCAATCTTCACGTTTGAGATCTTTTATAATGTCACATTTTAAAACTTGCCTTTCATGTTAACATTACCAGATGAGTATGATTTCTTTCAAGTCATTTTGACTAGAACATCTTATAAGAAATATGGATTTTGCTGTAGATGTAGAAGCCACGACCAACATCCAGTCCAATCTTTATATTCGAGATCTGTCGTGACGTCACATTTTAAAACCTGAGGACGAGTTTTCTCCAACCAATGGAGAATTAATGGGGATATTGACAATCCAGCCATGACCAGCAAGCCCTATCTGCGCAGGAGACAAAGATCCAACGAGGAGAGAAATTATAATTCTTTTATTAAGTTTTATTTGCAGTTCTTTAGTTGGTTGAGTGTGTGCAGGTGTGATGCGCGAGTAGTCTTTTATTATTTCTTTTATTTTCTTTTATTGAGGCACAAGTAGTGCACGTGACCTCTTTCTATAAATACTCTTCTAGAGATTTTTTTTGTAATTAATTATTGATCTAAAACTTTTGAAACCCTAATTGTGCTTCTTTTGATATCTTTATGTGCGAAGCATAGAGGGAGTGAGAGATTCACCTAGGTGTGAAGCCTTAATTTTCTATCTTCTTCCCCAATTCACATAATCCCTCATTTTCCCTTCCATTCTGTGTAAGTTCTGCTGGATATTATCTTCATCGAATATGAGCCAACGTTCACATTTAATCAGTTGTCAAGTGGGTTTGGTATGGCAAACGTATGAGGTTGGGATTCAGTCCCATATTGGGAAAAAAAAAAGCAAGATATTTAGATGGTAAAATAAGTTTGTAGCCAATACTCCAATAGGGATCTCTTGACCAAAAACAGTACTCTGTTTTCAAATTAGGTACTTTTTGGCGATGATGTATACATAAAGAATGCAGCATTGCTACACATCAACTGTTGGTAGACCATAGTTCAAAACATAAATGTGGCAGTGCTACAGTTCTTTAGGTCGACCACTATTGAAAACTCAGGTGACCATATGTTTCTTGAGATGCAAAATTGGTCATGCGGTTTTAGTCCTAGGTGGACAAATAAAAAGAAGTATATCAATGCAACATTCTGGGTTTCATTTCTCCAGGATTAAATGGAGTAATTAAACTGTGTCTACCAAGTCTTTAACCATAAAGAGAAATTGCACGATTAGATTGATATTCTGACTTAGGAGGATATCAATTGTTACAGACTAGGACTTCAATAATTCAGAGAACTGCTCTTATAGGTAGGAGATACCTCATCCAAGATAAACCTCTTAGAAATATTACTAGATAAATGTCCAGAGTTGGAAATAATTACTAAAACTGGAGGAAGTATTAGCCATCGTCTCAAAGGTTTTCAAAAGCTGACTCAACAATAGCAGCAAGATGAAGATTGAACGCCATTTTGTCACTGTACCACAGAACCAAACAAAGAAAGTTGGAACTCCTGTCAAGAAGGGGAAGAGGTAACCACCAAGATTAGCAACAATGTATGTGTGGCCAGAAGCTGAACTCGTCCAATCAAGAGGAGCCTCTATCTCTGACTTCTAGTATGATTGCAACCTCCGATTTGTTTACAATACAGTTGTCTATAGGAGATATTTCTTCCAGGAGTTATAATTCAACAAAGGTTGGCCACTAACCTGTTGGACTTAAGCCTTTATACAAAGCAGCGGAACTCTTTAGATTCATCATCTTTCAAGAAAGAGCTCCCATGGGTGATTCAAGAGAGAACTACTGATGAAAATCCTAAAGCAAGGGAATATCCACTCTAAAGCACTGAATGTTACACTTCATTAAAAGAGAATTGAACAAGAAAGCAACAAGACTCAATCTCCATTATTATACTAATCCACTATTAAACAAGTTCAATGTTTGTAATCATTCACTATAGAGGTTCAATGCAAGGAAATACAAAGAAAGAGATAAACATTTCCCTCAATCTATAAATTGCATTCGCCTACCAAAATTTTCACAGAGGGGAGATATGTCAGGATCCTCCCTTTTTTTTGGAGTATAAAAGATCTTACCCTCCAATGGTTAAATTTGGTAAATATCATTTAATCTGACATTGAATGACTTGAGTCATCTAAATACCATTTCTTAACCGGTGCTCCTTGCCGCTTTCTAAATCCCACACAATAGTTAAATATTCGAGTGGATGAATAACAATACACGAGCTTGGCTCATGAGGAGCTCAACCTATATGATGAAGTGTGGAAATGAAGCATGGAGTCTATGAACGCCTGAGAAAAATCTTCATCAAATAAATGCAAATATAAAACTAAGAAAAATATAAATAATAAATAAGAATTAGCATGTCCTATTATATTGAAGATGAACAAGCAAGTACTCCTAATTGAGTCAGATATGCAGTATTTAGATTTTTCTTATTTATTTACAGTGTTTATAATCCAAAAATTGCCCCTATGCAATAGCTTCCACCATCAATGTCAACCAAAAAAATCAGTCTCTATAGCTACATGCTTCATTCAAATCATACATATGAACTCAACAAGTTGCTCAATTAACTACTTAACTTTATTAGAATCTATTGCATCTTTTGAAATGCTATAAATATTGTTGGACATATAGGTCGGCCTGCATGAGCCAGAGGTTCGAGCTTTGCCTAACATGACATGATTATAGTCGATGCCAAGAGGGCGAATCGGGCTAGGGTTATGCCCTTTGGGCCATTTGATCTCATCCTATGGATGAGATCCAATCCAAAGGTGCTGAGTTATGATGGAATTAGTGCTTTGACTCCATATATTGCTGTCAACTCCTCCTTAGTACCTCACGGCTTCAATCTTATTTTCGTTCCTCTATATAGTACATAGAGAGATTATGATTTGTGTGTCGTGGTTAGTGCAGGAGTCTCACAAAGATAGGTGTAACTCTCCACATCGTCATGATATGTGTGGGTGGTTCATCATGTAACGAAGGAAAAATTCTTCTAGATCGAGCCAAGGGATGCTTCCACTTTGAATTAGATCAAGTATTAAATACTGTTAGATCTAGTTTTTCCATAAATACTTTTGCCAGTCCTTCCTTGTCATCGTCTTCATGGTCCCTTTCAAGTTGTTTGTTCCCAAAATAGGACAATTGACACAAGTAATATCATGAAGTTAAGCTGACAACAAAGCTATCATGGTGTATAAGAATGACAAAGCCATCATAGTGCATTGTCATATCTACTCTCACTAGTCTCGTTGTGTTGCATCTTCAAATCATACGAAGTACATTATTTATTCCTTTATATAGTTAACCATAATTGGAACGTCTTTAACAAAACATCACTTGTTTATAAATTGAACTTGTTATTGCACCACGACTAGTACATTTTGCATCTCATCTTAAATTCATCATACTTGTATATTTTGTAAACAAAGCACTTGTTTTTGTATCCTCATCACTATTGTAGATAATGCCTATGTGACATCAAGGTGTTTAAATCTTAAATCTTAAAGATGTGATGCTTTTAAAAAGAACTAGTTTGTTAGAAATATGAACTCAACTTTAGTTTATATTATTATATCAATTTTTGTTGATTTATTTGACTCTTTTTTTAGAGGGAAAATAGTTTGTTTCTAATAAATGTGTTTTAATAGCTAGTTAATCAAAATAGCATTCTAATTGATTTTAAAATCTAGTTATCTATTTTTATAATTTTTACAAATAGACGGCATAACTATATATGGGATTTAACCTTTCCTTTATATAGATAACAATAAATACAGGATTATAAGAATACTTTTTTTTTTATTTTACACACTAATACTCCTAAAGCTGGAGTATAGATAATAATCATGCCCAGCTTGTTACAATACAAAGACTAGAAAAAGATTTTTTTTAAACAGAGCTTTATGAAAAAATGAGAAATAAATACGGGATTGCTGATTTGATGCAACAATGTTGAATCATTAATGCTGATTGTGAAGTTGCTAGTTAAACCAAACTGAACTTGAGTCGAATCGAACACTTATGCGAAGATCATGCAAAAAGTTAACTATTCATCAGCGCCTTGAATACAGTTAGGATTAGAGGTTCCCAAACTCAGTAGAAGTGAGAATTTGAGATTCTCAAAATTAGTAAAAGTATAGGTTTTTAGAGATATTCAAGCTCAGTAATAATGGAGATTTTGAAAAGTCGTCAACCTCAGTAAGAAAAACACGTTATAGGAGATTCTCATACTCAGTAGTAAAAACTGTCAAATCTAAGTTAGAATCAGATCAAACAAAACTCATAAATGCTTTTGGATCACCCATAAACATAGGGAATGACTCTTAAATCAACAAAATCGAACTTCGATACACTAAGATATAACCAAAACAATTCCAACATAAGATTAACAGAATGCCAGACTGGTTTTCATCCTCCGCGGTGGTATTGTTCATGTGAACAATAACTTTTCTTTTTCTTGGGAGATTTGTGTTCAGATTGCATTAGATCTCAAATAGAAAAAAGAATATAAGAAGAAAAAGAGAGTACTTTGATGAAGAGAAGTAGGGGATGGTTTAGATAGGTGGCGGTATGGTTAGGGTTTATGGAGGGAGGAGGAGGAGATGGTATTGTGATGGATGATGATGGAGGTGCAAGTGGTAATGGAAGAGGGATCGCTCTAATACCATGTTAGGATTTTAGGAATAAACGACATAACTCTAGATGGAGATTACTCTCCCCTTTATATTGACAATAATAAACACAAGATTATAAGAATACTTCTTGTGTTACACTCTAATATCTATAAACATATGATGAGGGATTGTGAGATGATTTATAACAAGGTGGTTATTATTTAAGGGTTTGCCTCTCCTTGTGAGAGAGAGGAGAGGAAAGCATGCAAAGAGATAGTACATAGGAGATTGTGCGAGAACCTTTTAATCTTGTGGGCTTATTGTAGTTAGATCTTGTTATGTGCCCTCCCTGGATGTTTGCATTGAGTCGTACCATATTAAATAATGGTGTGGTTGTTTGTCTTGTATGTATGATGCTACCAAATGTCTATAATTGGCAGTGTTTTAAATGTCGGCCGACATTTCTGAAATGTCGGCCGACATTTCGTTTTCAAGCCTTCACCGCCACGACATCCCCACCCGCATTTGAAATGGCGTTTTAGAAAATGTCGGCCGACATTTCGGGAAAAATCCGATATATTGGCTGACATTTTCCCGAAATGTCCGCCGACATTTTGGGAAAAACTCAATATGTTGATTGGGCTTAAAAGTTAAAGCAATTGAGAAATTTTAATAATGGATTAGTGAATATATGCAAAATATTTAAGTTAATTATACATATCCTAAACTTATTTATGTAGTTTTGTATAAGTTGTGTATGTATTACCTTGATAAGAATTTTTAAATTACATTATTTAAGACATCTAGGATATATATTTGTTATCCATCATGACGTCCGAAATTTACTAAATGGCCCCGAAATATCTCCGAAATCCGAAATCCGACATTCGATTACGACATCCGACATTTCCCTGATATCCGACATTTAAAACACTGATAATTGGGAAGCTTCTTAGCAAATTAGTATTTGGTTGTTGTGGATATTAAAAGCTCGCACATGCAATATACAAGTTAATGAAAAAGGAGGAAGAAAACGGAAAGAAAAATAGAAAGCAAAATATTGCTATGGACGTCAAAACTTGACCATTACTTGATATTAAAGATAGAATTGGGTGTGAAATCTTATGCTGAGGTGCAATGATGGTAGCCTATGCAGCAAAAACACTTCAAAGTGAGTGTTGTGTTCGTATAGGGCACGTGTCTGACACTCACGTGACAATATCAGACGCTTTGAATCCGTGTTGGATTTTAAAAATAATTCACAAATTTGCTTGTTGAGTCGTGCCAGCTTTAAATGAAATCTAAAGATCGCATGTTGGACACGTTGAAATCATCTCTTAAACAAAAATGAAAAAAAATGCTCTTTGATATGAATGAATAACATGCTAGTAGAACGTAAACACCTCACTACTAAGTGAGGCATTGATTTTTTTTTTTAGAATTTTTTGTTTGATTTCATCTTTTATAAAAACTATGGAGGTTTTATTTTTTAATTTTGTTTTACTTTTAATATAATTCATTCCAATCACTATGGGTTTTGATATGTATTATATATAGACACACTTAGAGTCATATTACCGTGTTCCTGTATCTTATATTATAACGATTTGTTGTGTCATACCCGACTCCTATGTTTCCATGCTTCATAGATGGAAACCCACAGAGGGTTGCAATTGTTCGAGTGATTTTGAGGTGGCGATCATTTCTTTCGACAGTTTATAAGGAAGAGGACAATTTGGACTTTTAACTGCACAATGTTACTCGTGGTTCTTATTAAAGTCCTTGCCACTGCGACAAAACTCTGAAATTGAGATGAAGGTTGAGGTATTTATATTTTAACACACCCCCGTAGGTCGAGCCCCCTTTTTGGGGCCGAAATCTGAGCTCTTCGTGGTAATGGTATTTTTTGTTTAAATCTTCTTTTTAATATGTGCTCGGTGGGAATTGAATGTGGGTTGCTCTGATACCATATTAAAGTCCCTGCCACTGTATCAAAACTCCTAAGTTGAGGTGAAAGTTGAGGTATTTATATTTTAATAGTTCTAATGCAAGTGTGAGCTTGGTGTGGAATGAGTCTCATGAACCCTCAGGGTGGAGCATGATGATTATTTGAGTGTGCTATTTGAAATGGTGATGTTGAGGTGAAGATGAAAAGAAAATCATATATCCTCAATTAGGGTATGTTCATTTATTTATATAGAAAAGAAATATATGTCGTAATAGGATTAGGAGAATACACACTATTCTACTTGGAGTAGAAGAATTCAAAATAAAGAAAAGAAAAATCTTAGTTCTACTCTAATATTCCCCCTCAAACTAGAGCGTGGATGTCAATCATGCCCAGCTTACACACAAAATTGAAAAACCCTTTCTATTTAAGGTTTTAGTGCAGATATCATCAAGTTGACAACTTGATGTGACGAACGAAGTGACTATCCAGTGTGTCATCACTATGTCTCTCATAAAATGGCAGTTGACTTCAATATGCTTCATTCGCTCATGAAAAATAGGATTATTGGTAATATACATAACTATTTGATTGTCATAATACATTACCATTGTTTTGTTGTAGAGGACGCTTATTTTAGAAAGGGGAGATTGAATCCATATTAATTCACAAGTTATATGAGACATGGCTCGATACTCAGCCTCAGTACTAGATTGAGCAACAACATATTATTTTTTACATCACCATGTCACCAAATTGTCTCCAACGATCAATACAATCACTAGCTCAATCAGCATCGTAATAACTCACAATATCCAAATGAGAGGAAAAGACGATAATACAACCCTTTACCTAGAGTCTTTTAAGATATCGCAAGGTACGACAAGCAACAGTCCAGCGAACCTGATACGGACTCTGCATATAGCAACTTAACACACCCACAGGAAATATAATATCAGGTCGAATGCAATTAAATAAATTAGTTTACCAATCCTGTACATTCTGGGATCAGCAAGTTCTGATCAAAATGAATAGAGTATCAATAGTTTTAAAACCTAATGTACCAGTTTCTTCCAACAAATCAGTAAGGTATTTTCTTTGAGACAGATGATCTTTTGTAGACCGAGCAATCTCGATCTCTAGAAAATACCTCAAGAGATCAAGTCTTTTATTTGAAAATGAGAACCCAAATAAGTTTTCAACTGAATAATACCTTGATGATCATCTCTAGTGGCAACAGTATCATCAATATAAGCTACAAGAATAATAGTGTTAGTAGAAAAATATCTTACAAATATAGAGTGATCAAAGGAGCTTCGTCTCAATCTATAGTGTGTAATAGTATTGAATTTGTCAAACCATGTTAATGGAGATTGCTTCAAATCATAGATTATTTTTTTAGTTTGTAGACCTTGTTTGTCTCCCCTAAACCTCATGACTGCATGAGGGATTGAAGCATATACACCTCCTCTTAAAGATTGTCATGCAAGAATGCATTTTTAATATCTAACTGATACAAAGGCTTGCTTCATCACTACAACTGATAAAAGAATGTGAGCAAAATGCAGATGAGTTTTCAAAGAGTTTCAAAATAATCAACACGATAAGTCTGTGAGAAGCCCTTGGCAACCAACCGTGCCTTCAAGCGCTAAATATCTCCATCTTCTTTCTTCATCAACCTATCCTTCTTTCCTCCTCCCAAACCTAACCGTAGAAAGAAACCCCTCGCCCTCTTCGACAACATCACAAACACCATCGACCTTGTTAGCACCGCCACCGCCTGCCACCTCCAACTCCGATATTGGAACGTATCGAGGTATTGGAGATGGGGCATTCCAGGTGAAGTCATGTTAAGTTGTGGCACAAAAACAAGAGGTTTATGCTTTAGGTGAAGAGGTACTAGTCGTGGGCACGCTAATGCAATCTCTTTACCATCAAGGGCAACGGTAGCTGGTCGGATTTGTTAGGCCTGACAGACTCATAGGAAGAGATTTGCAACTCGTACACCTTCCTACCAACTGGAATGAAAGACTTGAGTCCTAATCCAACTACTTGTTCATGAAAACCAGACTTCATTGACCTGATCCACAAAGTGAATGGAGGCTAATGGTGGTTTGTGGAGGCTCATTTGTGAACTAAGTGCACAGGAGAAGTACCAATTAAAATTGTTAAGGCAATAGTTCTCTCCTTTAGGTGAATTGTCTCTTCCTTTCTCAATGAGGAGTTCCCTTTCTTATGGGAAGTCTCCCTCTCGCTATTTAGTTTTTTTTTTTCCCCCCTTGTTCATGATGTATAAGCCTGCAGGCTTTTCTCAACAGAAAAGGAGAGAGAGAGAGAGAGAGAGAGAGAGAGAGAGAGAGAGAGAGAGAGAGAGAGCAAAAGAAAGATTAAAAAAAGTACTAGGGCAAATGGGTCTAGATTCATGGAGATAGGATTCTGATCTAGTCACAAAACAAGGGATAGTGGTTGATTTGAATTTTAAGTCAGAAAGATTGTTAGAGATATGCACCTAAATTTAGTTCGGTTTATTTTGGCGATTCTTGTTAATTTATTTTGAAGTCCTTTTTAGGAGGAATGTGATTTTTTTTCTTAATAAAGTATGGAGTCTTATTTGGAAGGGAGTCAAATTGATATTCCTAATTGATTTTGAAATCTTTATTAGTTGTATATAAATATATGATGAGAGATTATGAGATGATTTGGGGACAAGGTAGCTATAGTTAAGAGTTTGCCTCTCCGTCACACGTGCGAGAGAGAGAGAGAGAGAGAGAGAGAGAGAGAGAGAGAGATCAGGTATGTAACGAAAGATTAGTGAAGGGATTGTGTGAGAATCTTGTGTTCTTGCAGGCATGGAGCCGAACCATGTAAAATATTGATTCGTTCTTTCAACCTTCTTTTTTCTTCATTATGTGTTGGTGTTGTTTCTACTTGTATGGACAGTGCTACCAAAGATCGCGTCTTTTTTGTGCACCACATATATAATGCAATACATACCTTGAGGATTTATGTCTTTGAAGAGTTGTAGCATGGTGAATCAACGGTTTTTGGAATATTTTCTGAGAACAATACTATTTAATATATTGTTTAAAGTTGAATCACTTGAGATCTGTTTCATGTTGTTAGTTTCATTATCTTGTTTATGAATATATCAGTTCCTTTTACCTTTTGAGTGATCTCTAATTCTAGGTGCTGTGACGTCATCGCTAGTATGTTGAAGACACAGAAATTGGGTATTCTTGCTTCCAGAACAGGAGATTGGCAAATTCTGGAAATGTAATGATCTGCTGATCGTAAGCTACATCTTTTATAACGGGGACAGGTTTAGTAGTTCACCTCTCCTAAATTTTTTTGCACGCACATGGGAAGTGCTCAAAATCTTGTAAACTTAAAAGGAAATAATTTTGTACATCCTTAAGGCCATCCTATTGTGTTTAATTGTTTGATGACGGATCACGTAGGAGCTTGTGTCTCAACTGGACAATGTACATTATTCAGCTTAGGCACGGTGATCATGTAAATTCATCAGGTTGTGGTTTAAAATTTTCTAAATTTGGTAACTGGATCCCCTATAACTATTTTTGTCATCCATATAGTTCTACCAAAATGTGTTGTCCATATAGTCATGGTAGTAAATGAGCTATTCGTGACATTTATCTCCATTTCGCATGTCTGCTTCGCATTTGCCCCCTAAATTAGATCTAGGAAATATGTGAATGATGATGCACAATGTCTAGTTGTCCGTGTTGTTTCAAAGTCTGATGAGTGAATTTTTCAAACATGCTAAAGATTTGTCGGTGGAATGTGGGAGAGAGATATATTTTAAATCTCTATTAAATGTTCATTTGTGTTCTTAATCTTTTGAATTTGCCGTTCTTTTTCCTATACTTAGGTGACAATTCTTTGTCTTCCTAAAGCATAGCAATATTTGTAATATTGCTTAAATGGCTTTATGCTGATTTGTTTGGGCTTCAGGCTCTGCCACTACTACTGGTAGTAGTTTTATGTTTAGCACATGCATATGCAACCAAACTTTTGAACTAGTTTTGATACTGGATGTCCTTTTCAGGAGCTAGCTAATTCATATATTTACTATATGAGCAGAGTCTGATAAAAAATTTATAAAAATAAAATAAATTAAGGGGAAAATCAGCATTTGTTTTTGGCTTGAATATATGCTCCGTGGTCTTTTCAAGTTTTCATTTTGAGATGGTTTTAAAAATTTTGGCTTGTTTGCATATGGATATCCTGACTGTTAGAAGAGTAGTATACAAAAAGCCTCCAACATGTGAAAATTACAGAACATTTTCAAACGATAACTATCTCATGCCCTCTCTGGCATGGAAAGAGCCTACTGAAAACCGCAACAACACGGCCCACAATATCATACAGCAATCTGAAATAGATTACTCATCATCTTCTTCGGTTGTTTCACCACACAATCTTGTTCCAGTTCAATGTGTATAGCTTATTCTCAACATGTATGCATTCATATATATTACATGCCTAGTGCGGGCACTGCCCGTGTATGTTTCCCTGTTGTCAATATTCACAAAGTATGTAGAACTCGCGCCCCCCACGACACCAAGCGCTGGCGCATCCAGTGAGGTGAGCCACACAACTTGGAGATACTGTGTGTAGACACGGCCCCTTGCTTTCGCTGCCTTATTTGTGATATCATCTCAGTTATGTGGCCTACATACGTTTTTACTTGGTTGGAGAGGGACAATGCTCACTGTACAAGTATTATACATACATTGCAATATACGCTAGATACATTTACCAGTGGACTTGATATTTATTTATACACTAGTCTGTTTGGAATTGTCAATTTGAATCAAAATATTGTACACCTGAATCCAAGCAGAAGAATTTGTTTCCCTTTACGTTCATGTACCATTTTTGTGGAGGAAAATTTGTTTTCAGCTGTTTGTTTTCTCTGTATCTCTATCATGCAACATTGTGAATTACAATAGCGATATGCTTGGAATAATGCAGGCATTTAACTTCAATCACCAATTCTTGAACAGGTTTTGGACATCTGTCCTTGATTTTGGAAAAGAATTGTAATGGAGATTAACCTCACACAATATGGTTGTGAAATGACCTTTTTGTCCGTATACTTCAATCACTGGGCCTCCAAAGTTGAGGCACATGCTTCATCTAATTGTTTAAAATTGGGTGTTTCTTTCACCCACTCTCTCAGTATACAAAAACAAAGTTACTCTAACAATATTTTTAGCAATATTCGTGACATTTTTTGAACTTGTAACATTGTTATTATGTTTTTATCAAGTCTCCTCAAATTCTTTTTATATTTCATCTAATTATTATTCACTAAAATTTGGAAGAGACGATCAGTGAGATGAAAAGAAAGGCAAGGGGTAAGACTGCAGAAAAATGATTGGATTACATAAACTATGAACGAAATAGTCATTGTGTGAAAATTGAAGATGAGCTAAAAGGACAGTGACTCTACCGTCCCTCGTTATTTGGAAACAACAATCATTCTGCATACAATCAGAGACCTGGGGCTTCAGCATAGTTGGAAATGAATCACGAGGATGTGAGGAAGAGGGAAGAGAAATTGCGTGTATGTATTATTATATATTCGTTTCTTCATTGATGAATACAAATTCAATATCACAGAACCATCTTTCTGAGGGTTACACTGCCAGCAACATAGGACATCACACATCACATTATAAATAACATTATAAGCTGTCCGACAAATTTATAATCACATGCTAGGAAACAGAGCAGTAGCACTCAGATCTCAGGTTTACAAGCTCAGGTGATTTCAGCGCACTGATGACCACAGATAAATAGGGAGAGGGGAGAGGACGGAATTTCTCCTTTTTGTTTCCCTCGGCATGTCAGAATCCAGGGATTGTAGAGCCATGGTCTAATTAGCAATATTTCTGGAAATAAAAACAGCCTTCGGTAGAAGGGCATAACAACTGCCAGCGACAAAAACATGAACATCTTATCATCACTGTGTCCCCGACCCACTTGTCGAGGAAGTGGTTGATGCATTCTTCATTTTCATGCAAGCAGCCAGAAGTGTTATTTTCTCAAGCTTCTTCATTGAGTGCATATCATCTTTGGTGCTCTGAAATAACCGGTTACAGCCCCCCTGGTATATTTATGTACTAGTTATATATGCTTTGAGCTCTCATCATGCGAAGCCACGAGATGGTAATCTTGTCAGATGGAATCTCTTCGACAGGCTCGTCCAAATTGAAGAACATCCATTCAGTTAATCAACTCCTCTTGAATCTTTGTTCCTGTCAACAAGGGCCATATCCATTAGAACAAGTAATTCCACATTCAATATGGTAAATAACTTTGTGAACCACACCGTTGGGTTGGCTTCTCTTTGATCTTGGGCCAGACACACTTCATTTATTTGTTCTGAGAACTGGTGTCTAAAGAAGAATAAGAAGTGGACTAAAAACCTACAGGTTCTCACAGAAGCCTAGCAAAGTTGTGTTCTCAACAAGCCAAATGAATTGCAGTACTACAACAAAACCTACATCAACTCTACTATGAAATTTATAATTTACCTGAGGTATTGCAAGAATGCTCTGTTTTCCGGATCCATGTCATCTGTCTGTGACCTCGAGAAATATGGAACAAAGACCATAAATAAAAACAGAAGCACGTAGAGAGGGCAATCACAGTAGGAAAAATATACTTCCATGCTATCACATTTCACTAAAAGACATCAAGTAGTAACCCTGTTCATCCGGGCTTGTCTTTTTTTGCTCTTCCAGAACTCATCTTTCTTACCCTTCTTGGGTTTCAAACCCACTTTACTATTAACTATTCCTAGTATGGCACTTTTGTCCCTCTTGTTCTTTGTTGCTGCTTTCTCATCTAAAATAGTCCGCAACTTATAGTATGATTTGGCATCAGGCACCTGTCCACTCTTCACCATTTCCTTGTGATAATAAAATGCCTTTGTAAAATCACGAACACGAACATATGCATATATCAAAGTGGAATAAGTAATTGAGTCTGGCTTCAAACTAAGCGCGGCCATCTCTTTCAGCAGTTGGGGCAATTTGTAATGCTGCCCTCCCCGTGCATATGCATTCATCAACATGTTGTAGGTCATGACAGTGGGCTGAAAACCCAACCTTCCATACTCCGAGACCACATCCCTTGCTTGAACATAAAGACCATGTTTTGCTAGTCCGTCCAGGACAATATGAAAAGTAACTCTAGTTCCTTCAACCTTATCATTCATCATTGATTTCCATATCTCCATCAATGTCTGAGTTTCACCAGCTCGCCTAAATGCATCAAGTAGAGTTGTATAAGTCTCAACAGAGGGTCTTATCCCTGCCCTTTTCATACTCTCATATGCAGCATAAGCCTTTTCATGCCATCCACTCACTGAGAATGCATGGATGAGGGCAGTATAAGAATGTGATGTGGGTTTTATTCCAGCCTTCTTCATCCTCAAGAATGCATCTGCTGCCATGTCACTCATTTTCCTCTGCCTTCCATAAGCGCTTATGAGGCAGGTGTAGGATTTGACATTTGGCTTCAAGCCGACACCTTGCATTTCCAATAGTAGATTTTCAATAATCTCAGGCTGCATTCTTCTGCTGTATGCATTCATTAAAACATTATATGTTGCTGTAGTTGGTACTAATCCTTTTTCCTTCATTTCAGCAAAGAGACCTTCTGCCTCTTCAACCTGATTGGATTTACTGTAAGCATCCATCAAGGTGTTATATATAATGGCATTTGATGGAATTCCTTTCTTCTCCATTTCAGATTGAATAATGAGGGCTTCTTTCTTTAGCCCCTCGTCACAAAAGGACTTTATAAGTGCACCGAAGACTTCCAAACTCCACTTGACACCTTTTCTATTCATCCGCTCAAAGAATTGCCATGCGTCTTTGGCATGACAGCCACTTTTTCTCATGATGGTTATCATAATAGAACAAGTTACATGATCTGGCATGATGTTATTAGTTTCTAGTGCCTCATAAACTCTCCAAGCATCATCATATCTGCAATCATAATGAAAATAGGAGGTAAAATAAGTATTTGCATAAAATGGTGCAAGTAAATATAATACCAAAACTAGATGCTTTACCTAATGAGTAATGATTCAAGAATGCTACAGTGGCATGCATATACTGCTAATTTTGTGAGTATATTAAGTACATTCTCTAATATCTAATATGGGGTTAGATAGAACAGCACGTATTTTTTCTAGAGTCTGATTTGCAAAATTTACGTTTGGATTATAAAGTAACTATCAAATTAGCTTTAGCCTATCCTTTCCCCAGAATAAGGTGGTCCTTTCATAGATTTGCGTATAGGCAAAATCTTAAAAAAACCTAGTAGACAAATACTTCATGGTGTGTATCCGCGCCCACGCGTGTGAGACATCAAGATTTGTGGCGATAAATCGTGTAAACCTAAATTCCAATAATCCCTAAATCACATAAATCATGAAAACTAAACAAGACAACCACAAAACAAAGAGCATCCAAAGATATGCAAAAAAAAAAAAAAGTATTCAAAAAGATAAAAAAAATTAACAGCAAAAAAGAAAAAGAAAACCCAACCTCAAATCTAGAATATGACAACCTATATTGGACTATGTGATTCACATCGAAGGCAAAGCACTGGAGAGGGAGGCACACTATGTCATACAAATTCATTGATTGGTCATAGTTTGATGGGAAAGGAATAGACAACGGTACAAAAAGTAACCAAATTGAACCAGACAAGAACTAAATATAACCCAAAGCAGACTGTTGAGTTTTAAGTTTTAACAATTTAGGTTATGTGATAACCTACGAAGCATGGACAAGGATGGCTATGACACAACACAGACACGGGGATACGGTTAATTTTGAAAAACTAGGACATAGATACGATATGGATACAACAAATATTAAATGTGTATATTTTTATTTTTGCATGTGTTCATATACATAGATACACACGTGATATAAAATGCACAAATATATAGATATGGGATATAAATATAATATCATATATGTATAAATATACAATAACAATTATAGCATTTTTTATATGTATATACCCCCAAATTTTTGATATTTAGAAATTTACCCTCGAAATGTTTGATATTAGAAATTTACCTTTCAAATCTTCTAGATCTTAGAAATTTGCCCCTTCAATTAGATTTTGAATGAAATAAGAGTGTTTTACTTATTATGTCCTCCTCTTTTCTTCTTCACCTCTATTTTTCATTGTTATTATATGACCTAACTCAATTCTAACAAACACAAACTTTTTATCCCTTCTTCATTCTTCTTCTCCTCCTCTTCTCTCCCCCCCACCCCACCTAAAATTCCTCAAAATTTTCTCTCAAATCTCACTCTAAAAATTTCTAGGAATTTTTCTCAAATTCTTTAAGGGACATACATATGTGAAAATAATTTGACGTGGGTTTTTGATGATAAATAAATGAAATAGAAATATATTTGCTTTGAGAGAAAGAGGAGAAATAGGTAGAAAAAGATATGAGCATAGAGACTTAAGTTGATGTATTGGTTTAATCATTTAAATGAGGAAAATCTAGTCATTTTTAGAAATATTAGGCAAGTTAACAGATGCAAACTAAAATATTCTCTTTTTATTCTAAAAGAAGGGTAAACTTTTAAGATCCAAAAGATTTGAAGGGTAAATTTCTAATATAAAGTATTTGGGGGCAAATTTCTAAATACCAAAGATTTAGAGAGTATATATCTAAAACCCCATAATTATATACTTGTTGTGTACGTTAATATTCATTATTTGTGATATGGATTTGTAAGATTACAATAAAAGAACGCAATATCTTAAATGTAACGAAATACTTTTGAGTCATACAAATCAATAACTATGTGAAAGATCTTTATTGAGAAACTAGAGAAATTATATAAATACAATGCATTTACAAATATTAGAACTATAAACTCTTCAATCAAAATTAGATTATTTTTATTTTTTATAGTCTTAGTTAACATCCATGATATGTCTCCGATACGTCTAAGATATGTTGCAAACTTTAAAATATGTTAGAGTATCTGATATGTATTGGTTAAGTATCAGAGTATCCAAGTATCGATAAGTATCTGATACAGGCACGTCTCCTTCAAAGAAAGTCCTCTGCTACATAGGTGATAACAGACTTTCACCCAGCCAATTACAAATCCAATAAATACAAGTATGCTTGAAGGACAATCGCAAACGTGTAAGGTATGTACCCACCCATCTCGAAGCGGTTCAATGCCAATTAACATGTTAGGCACGTATTCACCAAGTCTTGCATTTTTGTCAGTGTTGAGTAAGTGTCAGACAAGGACAATGGTTGATGAGTAAGCGAAACTAGAGTTGCTTTGTTTAAATCAACTTCAAAGGGAACTCGTGTCCTGGAAGGGAATTTTGTATCCCATACATGAACCAATATAGTATGTTTTCAAACAGTAGAAATGCATGTATCTTGAACTAGCGGGGAATAGAATATGGCACTAGGCTTTAAACAAGAACCTAATTAATAAAAGAGATATGGTACTAAAGTTACTTAATATATATACACTATCATCTTGCTTATTCATTTTCTTTTCTTTGTTATAATGGCCTTATAAATTATTTATACTAATTCTATATTTTCTCTAAGCCATGCTTTCTATTTAGCATGGGAATCACTTTTATTTAGTTTCCTGGTTCCCATTGAACCCTAGATACACTTGGGCACAACATGATATGATACACCAATCAGGGTAAATTCAGAACGGGCAGGACACAAAATGGCAAGGACACACCAATGAAAGATATGCTTTTCCTACAAATCTACTAAATAATGTAACAATAAATTTTTGTTTTTGATCATTTGACCTAGTTTAATGCTTACATTAAATGAAATAAATCCTAATTTATTATACTTTTAACTATTAATAAGATGTATTTTTCATTTTGAGTACAATACCCGTAATATGATAATCATATTCTGATGTCTCGAGTTTGGGCTATGTACGAGTGTTATACAGAAAACATATAAAAGTGTGTCACAAATAGTCCAAAATTTATGGGGCACCGGAAATTGATGATACTTGCATGGTTTAGAATCTCGGTATTACTATCAGTATTGGCCAATAGTTTTAGTATCAGTATTGTCAATATCAACTAGCAATATCCGCAATATCAACATATTATAGGGTTTATCGCATTGGATACCTCAAAACCATATTGTTGATATATATCAGAATCAGTCAATATTTGAAACCATGGATCCTTGTGAGAAGTGCCTAACACGTACATAAGAAGTGCGAAGAGGCGTACATGGAAGTATTGCTACAACCAAACATAAAACTAAATTAATCGTAGAGCAGTAACCCTTGGACAATTGCTCCTAGGTTATATAAGCTTTATTAAACTCTTAATTAGTTAATTTCATATTAATAGTCTTTGTTTTAATCTTTATTTTATTAGGAGTTTCTATATCGTTAACAGTCGTATTCGTGTTATGAGTTGTATTAGTAATTGCTAAAAAATAATAAGTGTTGAGGGAGGAATGATCAACTCCCTCAATTCTTTTCCTCAATTTTGATATGGTATCAGAGTAAATACATCTAACCCTAGCCTTTTTCCTTGCCCTTGATCTTAATCTCTTAGGGGACAAACTTAATTTTCTCAATCCTAAATCTCTCTACAAAAATCCTAACTTTCCCAATCCTAGATTTCACATAAAAAAAACTGTCGTGAACAGTGATTGATCCCTCTCCTCTTTATCATCACATTCTGACCTCGGCGGTCATGCTTACCCGATCTCACTAAGGCTTGTACTATCATATTCTGACCTCGTCGAAGACTATACAACCTGTATCTGACCTTGTCGAGTCTTATTTATCCTTTGTTGTGCCTACTGTTGGGTTTTTGATGTCTCCAAAGTCTTTGTCAAGGCCAAATATATTCTTTATTGCTATCTCCTGCCTTGTTTAAATGTCTATGTTGACATTGACTATTACTGTATGTCTACCTACTTGCTCATGTGCACCTTACTAATGGATGAAGATATCAAGCACCCCTTTGATTCCATGACTTCGGAATAGTTCTTTACTACTATCGTGAAACTCAATGGCGCCAACTATCTTCTTTAGGCTTAATCTTTTCGTCATTTTGTCGGCTCACAAAAGAAGCTGAAGTATCTTCAGAGGAGCCTCCAGCAAAGGGCATTGTTACATTATGATGATTGGGTGGCTAGGGACTGTAACATGATGGCATGGCTAGGATGAGAAAGTAAGTGCTAGTATCATGTTTCTGAAAAATGCCAAAGAGATATGGTATACTTTGAAGATGTATTCCAACGAGCAAAATATTTCTCATGTTTCTGATCTGTATAAGTTATTCTATAGCTATGACATGATGGTCATTATCTATTTGACTACTAGTTTGAGTTGAAGGAAACTCTCAATAAGTTGAATTTCTATTAGTCTTTTATACAATTATACTAGATTTGAAGGTGCTTCGAAAGTAACGTAATGAGCTAGCAGTGGCTAAGTTTTTATCTGGATTGAATACCTCCTTACACAACCAAATTCAAGGACAGATTCTTAGTGGTGATGATTGAGTTCGTTCTCTTTCTACCACTCTGTCTCGAGTTCATCATATTTTTATGGGAAATGATTCTTCTTCTGGTATTTCTTCTTGTATTGAGAACTCAACTGTGTAGGTGGAGATCGTGATTCAGGGGGATGACGCGAACGTGGAGATAAGAGTCTAGGTCATTATGCTCCTTGTGATAGAAACAATTATATATTTGATAAGTGTTAGGATAAATTTGGTAAACCTAAGTGGAATCAAATTATTGACATTACGTCTACATCTGCGGACTGAATCTTTATTCAGATTCAAATTATACAGGAGATAAAAGAGAATCTACTTCCAACTAGTGCACTTATGTTGGAGGCAACCTGGTTACTTGAAAGAGTAAGAAACAAAATGTTGTATCTCATTCTAGTGCTAAAGCATAGTATAAAGCAATGACTCATACAGCTTGTGAAATAATGTAGCAGAAATTCCTATTGTGTAAACTTGAATTTAGTGTGGATGGTCCATTGTGACAACCAGGCTGCTATTTACATAGCTAGCAATCATGTCTTTTGTGAGAGGACGAAGCACATAGAGGTGGACTGTCATTTTTATCGTGATGCGGTATCTTGAAAGTTGATTTCTACTTTGTCACTCCTTCTGAGGAGTCGCAAATATAAAACTTGTTCCTCCTAGAGTTTTCTCGTACTTATGTAACAAGCTGGACATTATAGATATCTATGCTCTAGGTTGAGGGGGCGTTAAACTCTTAATTAGTTAGTTCTCTATTAGGAGCTTTTTATTTTATTAGGAGTTTCTATATCGTTACGAGTCCTACTCATATTATGAGTTGTATTTGTAATTGCTTATAAATAATAAGTGTTGAGGGAGGAATCTCAACTCTTTTGATTCTTTCCTTCTCCAAGTTTGATAAGCTTGAACTACGAGTCATGACACAACAATGAGGTGATAGGTCTTCCTACCAAAAAATGACCTGTTGTTTATCAAATTTTGGTAGGAAAATGTATTCAAGATTGTTAAACTTCTAGACATAAGTTCCTAAGGTGTCGGTAGATAGCAATTTGAACGAAAGTTTGCGAACAAGAGCTGTGAGCCAATTATATAAACCACGTTGTCTTAATATTGCACCTCATATATTGGTAGTTGGTTTGTGTGGAAGGCCTCTAGGAGGCAAATGACTCTTAGAAAAGTAGAATGTAGAGTAATATAGATACATTGAAATTCAAATTTTAACCTGGGACATTTAGAAACCCATTTCCCAGGTAATCAGGTGCGGCCAACCACGTATAACAAGCAATCTTAGTTAACCATAAAAATCTAATGCTTTGTGGGTACATGCACATGAAAGATAAGTGTGAAATATAGCATATCTTGTAGGTAGTGTTTGAGTACTTGCTTTTGATATACCTATAGAACTTGTATGTGAGGCTTCATTCATGCGTACAGTGTGCATGTTCATGCATATACAGATTTGTGTTAACCGTATTAACCGAGGGGCTTTAGGATATACCCTCTGGAGCAAGAAATCAATGTAAACTCTCTTGTGTGACACATGCATAAATGCATGCCTATACATGTGCTCTATGGATGTGTGCTTTTGTGTTGAGCCTATACACATTCTTAGAACCAAGGGAAAGTTCAAAACTAAAGTTAGTTGTGTGTCAGAGCGAAAACCAAGGGAAAAGCCAATAGTTAAAATGTCTTTGAAAATATTGTTCAAAACTAAAGTTAGCTTACAAAATGATGTGGCACAATTTCAACTCAAGATGAATGAATGCAACACTACAAAGAAAAAAAAAGGAGGGGAAAAACATGAGTTAGATACAGTAACCCATGAGAATAAAAAATGATTGCATTAGAATTCTAGGAGCTTACTCAAGCTAGCACTAGATCAAAGTCCAACCTAGCACTAGAGCTAAAGTGTGAGCCTGATTCTAAGCTCGAGCCAAGCCAGAATCCAAGTTTGAGCAAGAGTCAGATCTCAAACTAAATTTTGAACTCAAGGCAGATCTTGAATTGAACTGTGAGAAGAATCTTCCAATAAATCCAATTGAAATTGTCGAAGCCAAACGAATTGATTGATGCAGTTCTTGAATTGACAATTTTGATTGTAGAAGACAGACTTTGACACGTCTTCCTCTTGTCTATGTTTCAATGTCACAAGTCATCAACTTCGTCATCCAAATCCTCCATTACCTACTTACCGTCAACTTTTGTATTTTGCTCTATCGACTTTTCTGCTGCTCGTGCAATGTCATGTCTAATTTATTTTGCTGAAGTTATGCATCTTATCTTATTTGGAAAAGTCGAGTTTTTTTCCAACTAGGAGAGATTTGATGCAACACAAATTCAACTCAAGATAAATGTAGGGGGTTCAATTCACAAAAAAAAAAATGAGTTAGCGTAGCATCTACAATAACTTGTGAGAATAAAAAATTATTATATTAGAATTATTTAAGATTTTATTTTATTTGAAAGTGATTTTTTGTAGCCTTAATTCTAAAGGCAAGTTTTTCTTTCTTTTTGGAACGCTAATTCGTTTTAGGAATGGTTTCTTTAGGTCTTAAGTTAAACAAATCTTTTGAAAGAATTGATTAGATTTCTTTTAGATTAAGATTAGTTTCTAAATTTAGGATTTAATTTTTTCTTAAGCAAGTCGTTATTGTTATAAAAGGCTTTAAGTCTTTTTTTATGTAATGGTGATTTTGAAGAATGAAGAAAGAATTAGAAGTTTCTAAAATTAATTTTTGGGTATGGAGATTGTGATATCTTTGAGGTGGTGTGAAGTCATCTTGATTATGGTGTGATGCCAATTCTATGCTTGTTTTCTTTTCCTCCTTTATTTCCCTTGCTTGCCCACCAACTTGTTCCCCATCACAAAGCTAGTTTGCTAGTCTACTTTGGATAAATTACAAATCCTTTAGGAGTACAGATTTGATAGCAACTCTATAAATGAGTGTTGCAGCTCCCCATCACAAAACCAGTTTGCTAGTCCACTTTGGATAAATAACAAATCCTCCAGAAACTTCAGTGGTATGGAAATTTGATAGCAACTCAATAAATGAGTGAAACCTTGATACTTCAATTTTCAATTTTTTTTTAAGACATTCTTGCTCAGTCAGACACTTCGACACTTTGAAAAATTTACAAACAAGTATCAAGCAGCTCAAATAACAATACTGGCATGAACGATCTAAATTCAAACTATTTAAGTAAATCCAATACCAGTTTTATCAAACTACAGATTGGTTGTGTATGTTGACACTCGAATACATATGCATATTTGCATATTCAACCACAACAGCAGCCTGCCCTTGTTGCAAACTTTTTTGAAAATTTCAGCGTTGGACACTTGTGGACAAGAACACTTACCACTCATACGTATGTCCATGTAACACTGCTACAAAGTTGTTTCACAAGGTTGTCAAGGTGTTTTGAGATAAAACCATAATCAGTTTAATGAATATCGTTTTTTTCCTTGTATATTTGTTCTTCATTGTTTTCTTCCCTTATCTTTACTCTTTTCTCGTATTTGGTAAAACGCTCATTTAGGGAGATCAAAGCAACTCTGAAGCCCGCCCGCCCCCACACACACCCCACACCCAAATGCCAAGGAAGCAAATGAGCAGCGGGGGCACACTAGAAGGTCCAACCAAACCGTTGGTGGGGATTTAGGCAGCAAGGAATGAGCCTTTCAAAACAGAATAGGAATGGTACAATATTATGAAGACGAGAAGGCAAAAATGTTTTCAGAAGAAAACTATTAGATCCCTTGAACTGCAGATTTTTATTTCAAACAAAGTAAGAAGTAAAAGTGGATAGCAACCAAATCTAATTTAGAGCTGATTAATCTAGACATGATCCTCAATCTAGTACTACAGAGTTGCTTATGGGACTAAAAGTAAAGATGAATACTTCAATTGAAATGCAGATTAACCAGAAATGCCTGGTGTAAATGGAAAATCGAGTAAAAACTAGTTGCACTTGATTTCATGTGATAGGGATTACTTAAGAAACAAGGGATGATCTATGGAAATTAAAGTTGGTTATGAGAATAAACACCAACTGGAACTTATCTGATGTCATTCATGCATCATGGACAGATCATAGCTATCAATTTGAAATTGCATGAGGCTCCACATGGAACCAATTTTGATGCGCTTTACTTACATTTGGAAGTTTACTAATAGCAAAATTCTCATATTACCAAGTAACCATTCAAGCCTTTTGGATCAAAATAGGATCATCCATGAAGTATGAATCGTCTTGAAGAAAGCTCCACAAAATTGACCAAGATTTTATAACTGCTTTCCAACTTGACAAGAAAACTATTAGCTGTTGACAAAATATATGCCAAGATAACTATGAGCAACAGACGGCATCACTGCAATTGCCAGGTAGATTGGCCTACTTTTTTATCAAGCAGTATAATCTCATGAAGTGAGAGAAAGAGAGAGAGGGAGAGACTGGGTGACAAAGAGGAGAAAAATAGTATAATGGTTGTGCAATGTCCATGGATTGGGAAGGCTCAGGAATTGGATATGGAAATTTGTAGCTCGCACAAGCGTGAAGAACTTTGATTGGAAAAGCAGGCATGGAAAACTTCAATTAAAGTCAGAGACAGCGGGCCGCAATATTTTGGTGGCCACACTTTGTGATAATTACCAAATATATCAAAAATATTTTATGGGATTCTCATGGTTACAGCTACATTCATACATGTGTTTGCAAATATTTATCTGTGCTCACTATCCACATAACAACATTACATAATTTTCTCAACATTTATTTTTAAATATTGCTTGATATGGTTGTGACTTGAGATTTTTAAAATTATGTGTCTGATATTGAAGTGGAAAGGTGACATCAACTTGGGGCTTGACTTATTATTCCAGTGTCATTGAGTCCAAAAGTGTTTGAGCATGCATCCTCAATAGTGTCCTGAATGTGTCAGAATGTCCAAGGTTTTAGAAAGCTGAAATATAACGCATGCTCACATCCATGGAAGTCTTAATTTCTTTCCTGCACCATAGGTTGGCAAGGGTGAGGATCCATGTCAAATTGGTAGGAATTTGACCCAAACAAGTGTCTTAAATAGCTATCCCTCAATCTATTTTCTTTTTTTTTTCTTTTTGTTAAAAGGTGCAAAACCCCATCTTGTTCCATGAATCACAATGAAACTTGTCACGTCAGAATTCAGAGTATATCTCATCAAAATACATTTATACCTGTGCGCTTTGTACTGTAGATTGCATTAAACAATCTTTAATAACAGCCATGTTGGTTGCCCATTCCTTCATGTATTCTTGAAATTCATAGCTAGCGATACAACAGCAGCAACAGTGGAAGTGGCCGAACCAGGGGGCAGGTAGGCAACCACACCCCTCAAGTTCTGAATTTTTCTATTGGGTCCTTTTTGTCTTCCATCCAAACTGATTTATCGCCCCCTCCTTCTCAGTGGCGGACGCAGAAATTTTATTTAGGGTGGTGAAAAGATAATATAAAAATAATTCACTAAAAAAATATAATATATTTATATTTAAATATTTAAAATGCAAATCTAATACAACTGACTATAACAGTCCTTTTCTATTTTTCGTATTTTGAAAGCGTAACATAATTTTTTTGAACATTGACACTTTTAAATATATCTCTTTCAAATATATATCACCAAGCAATCATTCATAAATTCATCTCCCATTCAATGTCGAAGTGAAGTCTCAATAAGATTCATAACAAAAAAAAACTCTTTCAACAGTGGCGGTTGCAACGGGCAAAATCAAAGATAACTTCACAAGTGAACTAACAGATCGACAATATGTTCATCTTTTTCAACTATTTTCTGAGCCAAACCATCAATATCGACTACTTTTTCAAAATTATTAAAGGATCTGGGTTAGAGCTGAATTTGAATTTGAGGGGGAAATTATAATTTAAAGGGAAAAAATCACCTTCGGTGGGGGCTGGATCTGGATATGTGGTGAGAGGCGGGGTTGGATCTGGCTCTAGATCGAGAGAGCGAGACTTAGAGATCAGGCGAGAGGAGGACGGTTGAGGAGTGAGGAGGCATGCGAGCGGTGAGAGAGAAGAGGGAGAGATAGGACTAAGGAGGAGGGCTGAGGAGGTTTGCAGGCGGTGAGAGAGATCAGGAGAGAGGAGTCCTGGACCTGTGTTGTTGGCCCGATGCGGTGTGAGAAAGAAGCTATCAGGAAAGAGAGAGAGATTAAAGATTAAGAGATGAGATCGGTTTTTTTAAGAGATTTGAGACTTTTCTTTTTTTTTTAAGAGAGATTGGTGTTATGAAGCGGGTGCAGTTATTTTGAAGCGGATCTTTTAATTTACAGCCCAAACCAACCTATTACAAGCTATATTCCCCAAAGTCCAGAGTGGCCATTTGACCACCGGGTATAACGTGGGTCCGCCCTTGCTTCTTCTTCCCTTTGTGACTGTTCAAGTCAGTTGGTAATACCTAATAAGTAGGCCCATAATCACAATCCTTGATTCCAAAAAAAAAAACTCATAATCAAAAGATTCCACCAATATCCCAAAAGAAAATAACATAACCATCAGGCTATGATGTGCAGATATGAATGATGCAGTTAAGGTGCAATCCCAAGGCATCCCATCTTTTCTAACTGTATTTTATATTCTAATATTAAGAGAAGAAGAAAAAAAAGAAGTTCTTCCCACTGTGAGAAACTTGAGAAGAATCCTTGTCAAGTTTTTAACTCCAGAATCCTCTTGATTATTAATTGTTCTAGTTTTTCAAATTTTAAAAGGTTAACCAAACTTTTGTTCCCTTCTTCCAGGATCACTAATAATTCAAAGACAAAATTCAACCTTTTATTGAAATCAAGAATGAATAACTTCATTGTTCAAGTAGCTAGAATCGATATAAAGAAGGGGAGAAAAGAGACATTCCTGCAACATCAACAATGATTATTTTATTTCAAATAAGGTGTGTTCCTATTTATGTAATGCATTAATCCATATCAATGTTTACATGGTGTAGTGTTCTTCATGCTGCTTGTATGAGTTGCCAAATCAACTCCCTCAAAGGAAGTCCTTTCACAAAAAATTATAAAATTAACAACTATTTAGCAGAGTAGATCAGAGTCCTCACCTTCGAGAGGCTGCAAGCCCCGAAATCGCGGCATTATAAACCCTGACATCCCTGAACTCCTTCGCCCTTGGCAAATTCTCAAACAACACCACCACCTTCTCTCCCATCCCCGCCATCCCCAACTCCGGAAAAACAACCGAGCATGACCTTGGGCTCACCAACGAAGGCTCCTGCAGCCCCATCCATTCAAACAAATACAAGCAACTCCAAATCAAGCCCTCTTCCCCCATCCTAACCAACAACTCAACACACTCGTCTTTGCCAATTTTTCCAACATAGGGGCCCAAGTAATCACCCAGAGTCGAATTCTCCGGCAGGTTTCTTGAAACCCTCAAAATTTCATCTACCACACCACCATCACCAACTGAACCGTCAGCATTGGCCAATTCAGTTTCTGGGTCTTCAGGAAATGGGATATCGGCCTCGGTCTCGGCTGGGCCGGTCTCGGTCCGGGCAATGTGCCAAGAGGTCCGGCGGTTTCTTTGGAGGGAGGTTCGGCCTTCTTGTTTTGGATCTTGGGTTTGGGTGCGGGATTTGAAGAAAGCCCGAATTGGGTCCAATTCTTCCTCTTCTTCGTCCTCGTCTTGTTGTTGTTGTTCTTCTTCTTCTGTTTCTTGTTGGAGTTTGAATTGGTCTTGATCGAGGTGAGGGAGGAAGATGGGGGAAGGGGAAGAGGGGAGGGCCTTCAAAGATTTGAACTTGGAGGAGGGTTTGAGTTTGAAGAGGAGGAAGCTGAGAGAAGAAGAAGAAAAGGGTGAGGATGAATTGTTGGTATTTGGGGAGATGAGAAAGAAGCTGGAGAGGGTTTTGAGCGCCATTTTTTCTTAGAGTGACTGAAGAAGAAAGAGGGTTTCTCTTCTCTCCGTGGGATCGGAAAGGATAAATTGATACAAAATTAGTATCTCAGGAGGAAGAGAAGCAAATATCTTGCAGGCTCGGGTAACAAACTCGTCGGATATGGGTCAGATGATAAAAGATCCACATGACGATCCATTAGAAATTCATAGGATTTCCACATGTGAGCCCAAAGTCCAAAACCCACTAAAGCTATCCAGTATACATTTGAGGATCCGAACCCAATAGTTGAGGGATTTGGATCTCGGATTTCTGAATCTCATATTTCTGCCCACATATGAGAACTTTCATTGAGAATTGAGTGGAGTGATAACATTTTCTGGTTTAAATGAACAGATGTCATATAAACTAGCATATCACTTGCCGGTGAAAACCAACCGAATGGTATCCGAGCAGTGGAGGAGGAAAGAGAAAGAAGAAGACGGAGAAGGGCGGTGGAAGAAGGAAGAGGGGGAGGAGGAAGGAGGGCGAGGGGGGGAGAGAGGAGGGTGGTGGCGGTGGTGAAGGGGGGCGACAGTGAAGCCGACTGTGACGCTCTATCTCTGAGCGATGGAGGGGGAGGAAGGAAGAAAAAGGTGGAGGGAGAAGAAGACGGTAGGGGGGAAGTGGGAGGGGAGAGAGGAGGGTGATGGAAAAGAAGGGGCACAGCGACAGGCCCGGGGGCCCGTCGGTGACTCTCTCTCGATCTCTCTCGAAAGTGAAGACGGACAGACGGAATAAAATTTGTATATGAGTCACGGGAGAAAACCTCCCTTCCGTCGATTTTGATTATGTTTATATAATACATTAATCAAGTTATCAGTTTATCGGGTTTTGGATCATTAAAGATAAAAATATCTATGTCTAATAAGGAACTAGAGTTGGATCTATTCTAGTATCCGTACATATCCAGTAAGCTATTGGATGTTATTTTACGGATCCACACCAAAAATTATGTTCGCTTTAGATCAATTATTTGGTTATTAGTGCCCATTGCCACCTTTCCCTTGAGGTCTTCCATTTTTCTTTTCATTTTTTCATTTCATTTATTACAAATAGGTTTTTTTCAATATCCTCACTTAATGACACACATCTGCTTTACTCCTACACAAGTGAAATTGTTTGTGCATAATAAATTTAAAAAAAAGGAAAATTGACTTTGAGTCCTCATGAAAAGATGCTAATATGAATAATCTCTGGAGTTTCAAATCATGTGAATTAAGCCTCTTGATCAAGATTTAATGTGAATAAGTACTTATTCTCACACAAAAGTCCATTGCGTTTTTTAAATATTCAGATTGCTCTTAATTTGATGTCTTGTCTGAGTTGATTTAAGTGGCCCGCGTTAATACTCGTCACGCGCTAGGCACGGGGCCAGCTTGGAGGCTTTATTTTTGTCCACTCTTTTCTAATTTTTGTCCACCTCAAGGTGGATAAATTTTTTTGCATTGATAATTTTTTTCAGAGCTACTTTTTTTGCGTGGATGCTACATTTATATCCACCCTCAATGGATGCTAAATGCGCATTGAAATCCCCCCCACCCCCACCCCCCACCTCGGAGATTTGTCATTAGCAATGCATTCATAATTAGAAAATTATTTATAATATATAAAACTTACTTTTTATTTTAAACTTATAAACTCTGTACACCTCTAATATAGAAGTCTACGTTCTCCAAACATCTGTCCACCTTCTCAAAATATTTGTCCATCTTCTTAAATATTTTATTCATCTTGTCAAATATTTTGTCCACTTTCTTAATTTTTTTGTCTATTTATTCTAATATTGTGTCTAGCTACTCTAGAAATTTATAAAATTAAACAAAAATTAACATAGGTGGGCAAAAAAGACAAAAGATAGACAGAAATATAAAAAATTAGACAAAAGTTGAGCAAGGTCGACAGAAAAAGAGAAAATTGGGCGCAGATTTTTATTTTATAATAATATCTCCTTTTTATTTTATCTCTTTGGAACCTCTAAATCTCTCCATGACCAAACATATTCTTGTCTGCTGCAAGTGAGACAGATCAAGATAAAATTGGACAGAAATCTATAAAGAAAGACAAAAAATGATAAAGGTAGACAAAAATATAGAAAGTTTGACAGAAATTTATAAAAGTAGAGAGAAATTAATGAAGTTGGATAGAAAGGGGAAAATGGACATAAACATATAAAAGGTAGACAAAAATTAATTATGACAGACAAAAAAGGAGAAAAACTGGGCGCAATCTCCATCTTCTGCCACCCCTGGGGCCGCTGAAAGCTGACTCCATTCTTAACAAATTGTTAATAAGGAGAATAAAATCATTCACAAGGTAACCAAAATATTAGAGTAGGTAGACTTAATATTTTGAAAACGTGGACATAATATCAAAGAAGTCATATTAAAGAAAGTAGACATAATATTAAAGAAAATTAAAATATGTGGACAGAATATTAAATAAAGTGGATATAATATTGGAGAAAGTGAACAAAATATAGAGAACGTAGACAGAATATTAGAGATGTATATAATTTATAACTTAAAAATAAATACATAAATATTTGGAATATTTTGCTATAGCCAACAATTTTGCTTCATAATTAGAAAAAAAAACTCAATGTCATAATTTGATTAACTACAACCTCATCCACGTCAGCAAAAACTGATTCCTCCAAATCACCACTTGTTTATATATTTTCATTTCCTTTTTTACTGTCACGCCCCCTTTCTCAAATTACGGTATAACAGTACGTGAAATGGGTGATGTGTACAAATGGAGTATGTAGTCCCTATGAGTACACGTTAAACCTCATGTAGACCTGCACAGGCATCATAGCAAAGCGAGAACACTGCTAATATTTTTTATATATATCACATGTAATAAGAGTACATAATACAGTCCTATACAGTACAAAAATAGGGTACACATGAGTCATCAGCATATTTATGATTATGTACAAGACAATTACATATCTAAAACACAAAAAGAGTGCAACTAAGGAACATAGTGCAAGCCAAAAGAGACAAAACGTCACGAACAGTCCTGTTGCTGCTCAGCCAGACCGTCTAAGTACTCCTGATCCTCCTCCGAAAGTGTAGTCTCGGGCTCTAAATTTGAGCATGCAAATCTAGAGTCTCAAATACGACCGAGCAAGTGTATAAAGGAAGGATAATGAAACTAAAGGAATAACGTGATATATATAGATATGCACATGGAATAAACATGATATATGCATGAGATGACAATGATCATAATATAGTCAATGAAGTAAATCTGTACAAAACTGTCCGTGAGTGTATAAACACGTGCCATGAGACCTGATCAGGTGGGTGTATCCTACCCGAGATCACGGTCTTAAATAAACTCTCGGTTGCTGAGACCAGGGCTACCCGCTAGGGCAGAAGTAAGAAATAAAAGCTCAATGAGCTATAGACAATACATGCGGTAGCCAGCACTACCACGCCCTCTGTAGTGGGACGATGATGGATCGAGGACACTCATCCAATAAGATCTAGTTAATCATCATGTCTCCCTATCCCAAACGATTTGTACTACAGTACAGCGTGTGCAGACATGGTCTGATAAGTGCAGATGACTCCTCATGTTATAGGAATAAATAACAGATATACAGGAAGCACTTTCAAATGTTGTATACTACGGTCGTGTGTGTATGTGTATAAACATGTATCAAGTAGATAACTGGAATAAACAACAAGAATGTTTGTGTAATAGGAATATCATGTAACAAGAATAAATAACATGAGTACAAGAATTTATTCCAGTTATCTACATAATTACATGTATAGTATACCATTACGAACAACTCAACGAAACATGACCATGCTCAAATGCACCACACAATCCCTTAGGGATGGCAATCATCAGGAATAATATAGAGTATCGAATAGGTCAACCAGATAGCACTAATGGTATAGATGATTTATATGATAAAATAATAGAAATAAAGGTAAACACTTGCTTTAAAGCTCTCGTTGTTCCAATCCCAACGGTACAAAGAACACGTGATTAGACGTCGAACAGTCAAGATATTGTCCAAAGCACGATTCAGGGTCGCTTTTATAATATTTGAAAATTATTCAAGGGGTTAAACTAATTTTTCAGGGTGGGTTATAAAAATGAAATAATAAAAATCTATGGAGGACTTCTATAAATTTTACCTTTTATATGTAACTGGGTTCGGGTTATGGGTTGCGGGTTGCGAGAGTTCAAAACTCGTATGGGTTCTCTCTCTGTGCAGCAATAACAGAAGAAGAAGAAGAAGAAGAAGAAGAAGAAGAAGAAGTAGAGGAAAGAGAGGGGCCTCGGGGTCTGGCCGCGCGCGGCGACGGCGGAGGGCGGAGCTCTAGCAACGGAGCTCCATCCGGTCAGGTAAAGAGAGAAAGAGAGAGATAGAGCAAGATAGGGAGGAGGGAGGGCAGGCGAGCACCGCGACGAGGTCGACGGAGTATGGGGGAGAATTTTGGCGGTGCTAGGAGTGGCCGCGACGGTATTGGGAGTGGCGGCGATGATCAGAGCAAGGGGAGGGGCGTGAGGGAGAGTGGAGAGAGGGATAGAAAGAAAAGAAATAGTAAGAGAGAGGACGGAAAGGTGGATGGGGAAGGATAATTGCACCAAACGTGGTAGAGGGTTGGGTGGAGAGTGGTGGAGGTGTGGATGACGGCTAGTCGTCAGGTGTGGGTTGAGGGGGGAGAGAACGAGATATAGAGAGAGAGAGAGAGTGTGTGTGTGTGTGTGTGTGTGAGTGAGAGAGAGAGAGAGAGAGAGAGAGAGAGAGAGAACGTGTGTGTGTGAGAGAGAACATGCGAGAGAAAGATGGGGAGAGAGAGAACCCAATGGGATTTTTAATTAAGGGAAGGTCGGTTAGATTAATGTAGAATTATGAAGAACATCGAAGCTTAAAGGGGAGGAAAGAAAAAGAATTGTATTTAAGTTATAATGATTATTTAAATAATATTAAATAATTGGGTCGAAATTTTAACTAAGTCGGAACGGTATCCAAAATTTTTGTAAAATCTTAAATATTACCCGGAGGTGTTTTCCATTGATTTGCGAAAAGGAAAACTTACAAAAAAAAAAGTGTCTAGGAGCGAAATTACGAGTACTTCTTTAAAAAAAGAAAACTACATGTAGATCTCCTCTGAGATTTCTGGGAAAGTGTGCCGGTAGGAATTTAATCAGCGCGCGATCAATTTATCCCTTTGACGATGCGATCGGTCAGACGATCGGACTGCCACCTGATAAGACTCCCTTCTCGCCTGGTTCGGGGAATCGGAGAACAGAGAGTCGGTAGAGCCCTCTAGTTAGAAAGCCTGCTTCTGGAGCAATCTCCTCTCTATGCTTGCCCGTCTCTCCTCTTTCTCTGTGTGCCTCTGGTAGGCTATTTATAAGGAAACAGGGGTACAATCGCCCTGAAAATCTGAAAACAGATTGAGTCAATCTGTTTTACATCTGGAAAGTAGTCTCGCCGCGAGGCTAGAGACAGCTTTCGCGAAGCTAGGAATAGCAAGTAGCGCTGATCTCTTGATCCGCTCTGCTAAATGAGGGATACTCCCTTGATTCTTTCCAAATAACTGAAAAATCTTCCCTGATCTTCTCACCTGATTGGGAGAGTCAAAAGATTATGGCAAGCAACTGTCAAATTTGATCTCAATTAGATTTGATCTCATTTGGAGATTTGATTGGTCAAAGGTGACCATAAAAGATCCGCAGCGAAGTCGTTGCGTTGGGCTCATGACGGATCTGGGAGAAACATCTGGCGAAGTTAAAAGAAAGCTCTCAGCGGAGCTGGATAAGACTTGTGGCGAAGCTATCAGTCAACCTTTTGCGCAGCTGCATGGAGCTTCGAGCGAAGTTAACTTTCTGCGGAGTTAACTGAGCATTTCCGGGCGAAACTATAAGTTAGCTCGCAGTGAGGCTATGAAGGAGCTTCCTGCGATGCTAAACAACTTTGGTTTCTCATGCGAGACTTATCTCGTGGGCTCGTGCGAGACTAAGTGTTGAGCTAACTTAGTGTCCCTGGACCTGCTTCGGCCTTGTCACGAGCTTTCAAGGATGATCTTGGCTTACTGTCTGCTTCGCTGGATCAGTAGAGTCCAAGTTGCTAATTCGTCCCCTTGAGATGGGTGAAGAGCTGGTCGTTGGCTTGTCTGCCACTTGTCTTTTGTAGATGTCAACAAGTTAGACATTGTTCAGGCCAGTTAGGAATCTTGTCTTTTTTAGAGTGTAAACAGGAGGATCAATCCAAAATCGGATTCAAGAAAAATTCTGTAAAATCTTAAATATTACCCGGAGGATTAATCCAAAATCGGATTCAAGAAATTTAGTCTGTTACAAATTAAAAATTCTAGATTCGATTGGTGTTATCGGTCGACGCAGGTTTGGCCGGATTTTAGATCAATTCAGAAAAATCCTAAAAAATGCGGTAATAAAGAAAATATAATTCTTAAGAATAATTTGTAAGTAGATTCTAAAAATTCAACTCTATCAGTAAATTAAAAATCATGAAATTGATTATCGGTATCGGTCGATATCGAATTTAGAAATTTTCCAAAATAATCTAGAAAAATTTCAAAAAAATTTAGAAAAATTCAGAATATTGGAAAATGAGATTTGAAGCTGAAATCCATCCAGTCAGATCACCAGGGAGGTCAAAACAAATACGTATGTCATATCGCATACTAATACGGTGACACGTATATCTAGGACTGGGGGTTACATTTACTCTTCCCCATTGCACCTGATGTTGCTCGCTCCTCAACTTTGACCCCGATGCAGAGTAATTCGCAGGTTGATCTGCGCGGTCGGGTCATCATGGGGTTGAAAAAAAAATTTGGGATCGACCTTTTCACAAATCTCGTTTTAGAAAAAAATCTCAGGGCAATCCTCATAAATATTGCATGACCGCAGTTCTCATAAATAGTGCATTTTATGAGAAATGAGATCATGTTCGAAATCCTCAGAAATAAGATTGCGATCATTTTGTGAGAACTGCGATCATAGTCGCAGTCCTCAGAAATAAGGAATTTTTGTGAGGATTACAGGCATAGTCGTAATCTTCTAGAGTGTGATTATTTTGTGAGGAATGCGATCATAGTCGAAGTCCTCAGAAATAGGACATTTTTGAAGCGGTCTACTTTTTTGAAGTGATTACTTAGAGACGTTTTCGTCTTTCGCCATTGATGAGTGCTTCAGCGCTTGATACGTGCGCGCACATTCTTGCTTTAAAAAAGGAAGGGCTAAAGTGAACAAAATTATGAAACTGAGTTTTTTTTCCTAATTTCGATTCGATATGGGGGTGTAACGAAATGCCCCTAAATATCTATATGTTATGAATAATTTGATAATTATGAATAAATTGCTAATGACAAATCTCTGAAAAAAATTTTCAATGCGCGTTTAGCATTGGACAGGAAAAAAATTAAAGAAGGGTGGACAAAAATATAACATCTATACAAAAAAAATTATCTTCGCAAAAAAAATATCAATGCAAAAAAAAAAAATTATCCACCTTGAGGTGGACAGAAATTAGAAAAGAGTGGACTAAAAAAAACCCCAAGCCATCCCATGTTACTAGCGTGTGACGATCATTAAATGTCCATCACGCGGGCTACTCAAATCAACTCAAATAAGACATCTAATTAAGGACAATATAAGTATTAAATTTTTTGATTAGGGACAAAGGCTTTTTCACATTAAATCTTGATCAAAAGGCTTATTCACATGATTTTAAACTCAGAAAATTTTCCATATGAACATCTTTTCACAGGGACTAGACAATTTTCTCAAACAAAAAAAAACCAAGACAAAGGACAAGAAACTGCATAAGTATCTTTGTTCACAATCTGATCACAAAGAAACTTCAAAATCGCACGTATTGTACTTGAAATATATTTCTTCAAGGTCTTGGACTTGTTAGATGTTGCACTTTCGTCATTAGGCATGTGTAATTTCTTATCACATCAAATCGAATGGAAGTTTCTCTCGTGACATGTAGAAACTTTGTCCGTCTGTCCGTCCTTTCCTCTTTTAGCTCCTCTCACTTTCTTCCCCTCTTTTTTTCTTCTCTCTCCTTCTCCTCTTGATTGATCAGCCAGTTTTTCACCGACGGGACACTAGTATTATCTTCCAGTTTACGTGTATTATAAGTTATATAATATTATAATATAAATGTTTATAAGTGGATGATCAATGGCAGTGAAACTGAATGGAGGAGAAGAGAGGAGGAGCACCGTTTCCGGCCAACCCCCACCCCAACCCACCCCACCCACCCAAGGTTAAATGGTAAACCGTGGTTAAATGCATCCCCTCCCTGACGTGGCACCTCCACATGCGTATATACTGGGAAAATCCCACCGCACCCTTCTCACAGCGGACGCCTCATCTCTCTCCTCTTCGTTTCTTGAAAAGAAAACAGAGACAAAACAAAGCACAAGCAAGAAAAATTTTCTCATCTCTCTCCCTCTCTGAGATTCTGATCTTAATTGTAAATTTTCGGCCGACCGGGAAAAAAAATCTAACTCACCCGATCCACTATCAAAGAAGAAACTGAAAGAAGAGGGGAAAAACAGAGCAAAAACTAAGTAACTAGCATCTTTTGTTGGCAGATGATCTCAATCCTCATGTTGGCTGCACAATTTGCTGGCTTTGATTTGTACTTCGCATCTGTTCCTGCTGCCCACCTTGATCTGGCCCGATCCATTCACTGATTATCAGAAGTGGGTAGATTTTTTTTATTTTTAAATCTTCTCTTTTCTTTTTTGCAGTTGCTTTGTTTTGATGGGTTTTGCTTTCTGATGGGTAATCTGTTGGTGATTGACGGTTTTTATTGATGGGAACTTCAAAGATGTGATTTTGTCATCTGGGTCTATTTGGGGCTTGGCATTCATTGTCATCTAGTCTCTATTTCAAGGATTTTGGTTGAGTTTTTAGTTTTTAAGGAGTTTGGAAGAGATCAGGCCTTTGTTTTATGGTGATCTGATCGTCGTGATGTTATAAATTTGCCATCTGTTTGTGTGGGTAGCAGTGGATTGCATCATTTTTGTGCTCAATTTCGCTCGATTTCTTTTGATTCTTCTGATTCCTTTTTCCCATTTGTGTTTTGGTTAAAGGTGGGGAATGGGTGGAGATTATGTGATGTTTGAGGGAATGGATACTGTTTTGAAGTGGAATTCTTTTCTTTATTGGTGTCTTTAGGATGAAGAATATGCTTATAATTGAGTAATGGTAACATTCGCATAGGGTTCTCTGTTTTGGTTGGGCAATTTTCCTTCCTTTTTTTGATTTATATGTATCTGGTCTTGTTTGCCCACCAAAAGATTCATCTCAAACTACTTCTTTCAACTTATATCGGGCTGAATTTTCTTTGGATATTGATTGCTAAAGGGAGAAAGAAACTAGGAGATTGAAGTTTATTTGGTAGTAGATCTCGCATCTCTTCTATTGCTTCATGATTTCTATATCAAATTATGCTTCAAATGTTGTGTATCTGAGAAATTAATCATCAATATGTAGCTCGCCCATCTGAATGCATTGCTATGCTTTCTACTTGGTATAACATGGCTATATTGCCATTGTATATACTAATGCATTGTAGTAGAATCCAGCAATAAATAATTGGTCTCTCACTTCATTACTAAATTATTTGTGTTAACTGCTTTCTAGATTGGTGTGTGGATCATTCTCGTGAGGATCAGTAGGAGGAAGTGCATTTCAGTCTCAAATCTCTGCTCAACCTCAGGGCACTGCAATCAAGCTCAGGCAGTGCCCAAAATGGATGCCAGTACTAGTGGAGCCACCCCTTCAATTCAGTACCACAACATTATAGACCAATCCCTCACTCTTGTCACTCCGTTGCAGCAAAGCTTGCAACGTCTCCAACGCCATTGCTTCGGTGATGCCCACCCCGGGGAATTCCCCCTTGCAACCAATCCTTCCATCGTTCTCCATGTCCTCACTGCTTGTGATTTGGAACCCCAAGATCTTGCCAGCCTCGAGGCAAGTAGCACAAAATTTTCCAACTTCGAACTCTTAGAATTGATAATGCCGCTGATTGGTTTTGCTGCTTATGTTAGGCAACATGCACATTCTTCAGGCAACCTGCCAACTTTGCCCCGGACTTTGAACTATCCATTGCGGAGCTCGCCGCACAGGACATGTGCCAGAAAAGGGCCATCTTTAAGCCGATGACGGAAGAGGAACGGTTAGCTCTTAAGCAAAGGTGTGGCGGTTCTTGGAAGCTAGTACTTAGGTATCTGCTGGCAGGTGAGGCGTGCTGCAGGAGGGAAAAGTCTCAGGCGATTGCCGGGCCTGGCCACAGCATTGCTGTCACCTCGACCGGGGCAGTCTACACCTTTGGGTCCAACAGCTCGGGTCAGCTTGGTCATGGCACCTTGGAAGAGGAGTGGAGGCCTCGCCTTATCAAGTACTTTTAATTATCCTAATTGCTTCATACCTCATGACACATAATGTACTTTAATGAGAAGACCAAGAATACGAAATCGAAACATTTGGTACTTCGCAGATCACTGCAAGGCATTCGGATCATACAAGCTGCTGCAGGGGCAGGACGGACAATGCTGATCAGCGATGCTGGACGTGTTTATGCATTTGGGAAGGATTCCTTTGGGGAAGCAGAATATGGAGCTCAAGGGTCAAAGCTCGTGACAACACCCCACTAGTGGAGTCCTTGAAGGGCATATATATTGTTCAAGCAGCAATCGGGAACTTCTTCACGGCTGTGCTATCAAGAGAGGGCAGGGTGTACACTTTTTCGTGGGGAAATGACGCAAAACTGGGCCATCAGACCGAACCGAACGATTTGGAGCCTCATCCTCTTTTGGGGCCTCTGGAGAACATACCAGTTGTGCAGATTGCTGCTGGGTACTGCTACCTCCTCGCATTAGCATGTCAACCAAGCGGAATGTAAGCTTTCCACCATTAAAATGATCTTCCATGATAAAAACATTGCAGCTCACCTTTTATTTCTAATTCATGAACAGGAAAGACAAGATATTAAGCATTGCCTGCACTTTTTCGCCAGTAATGTTCGACCTCAGGAACAGATCATCTAATACCTTTTAAATAAAAGATTAATCAACTTCAAGTTATAGCAAATTGGTTGTAGGCGCGCTTCAGTTTGAAATGTATCACATTGTCCATATATTTGTTGTTGAAGCTAAAATTGAGACTCCAAACATCTCATCTCGAGTAATTGTGAAGCTTTGAGATACTCTGATAGGGATGCTGTTGCATGCACAACTAACTTTGAAGCCTGTGGAAATAAAATAGAGAGAAACCAAATACATTTTCTTCTGGCTACTCATCATCAAGTCACTTTCAAATTACACGCATTATGATTCAAAATGACTATCAGGGGACTAAACGCTACTGAAGACACGTAGATCTTATAAAATTGTTAGAAGCATTGCATTCTATCTTGCTCTTTGAAATAAATCTAGCAACTAACTGTAGGGATCAATGTGTTTTCATAGGAACTGCATGAGGTTGTTGGTTGCACTATTTGTTTTGGCATATAATTCTTATGGAGCCGCTGTTATTTTCCTCCTTACACCTTCCTTGCTGGTTTTGGGTGATGCAGGTCAGTGTACTCTGTTGGTTGTGGACTAGGTGGGAAGCTTGGACACGGTTCTAGAACCGATGAAAGGTACCCAAGGTTGATTGAGCAGTTTCAGACATTAAATTTACAGCCTATGGTGGTGGCAGCGGGCGCTTGGCATGCCGCCGTTGTTGGCCGGGATGGCCGGGTATGCACTTGGGGATGGGGTCGATATGGCTGCTTGGGCCACGGAAATGAGGAATGCGAAGCTGCCCCCAAGGTGGTGGAGGCCTTGACCAAGGTCAACGCTGTCCATGTTGCAACAGGCGATTATACCACGTTTGTGGTCTCAGCAGAGGGGGATGTCTATTCATTTGGTTGTGGGGAATCTTCGAGCCTGGGGCACTCTACTGCTGTGGAAGGACAGGTGAGGGACCAATCTAAACAGTCATCTAAAACGCTTTTCTTTTGTTTCAAGCATAAATCTTAGCTGTTTGCATCTTCCTCATAATAGGAATTCATACTTCCATTCTTACAACTTAAGGTTCTAGTAGATACCAAAAATTCTAGGCCCAATAGCAGTGATATCTATTTAATTTAGTTGTGTTACAGTATGAACAGCTGACGGATAGGGAACCAGTTGCCTTTTGTTCTTGGGACAATTTGTCTTTGGGGATGATGCTATATCAATTCATGCCATCTTTTTCCTCTCTTTGTATGGTCTTCCTCTAATGTAATGAGATTGTGCCATCTAAGTTTTTTTTAAATTTCTCCTTCCCATTAAATGATTGGTGAGGACTCGGCCACAGATCCTTTGACTGCCCTAAGCTGCTCTTGTCGAGTTCATGGTGGGTTGACTGTAAAATATAGATTATATAAAGTTACGGATATAAGCAGAGAATTGGTCATTTAGGGTTATTCTTGTGCGACTTACTTTGTTATCTTTAGTTGAAATAAAGCAAACAGGTTTAGGGTAGCCGTGGGCTGATTGCTAAAGTAAAATTTCCTGTGTCCAGGCCAACAGGCATTCAAATGTGCTGAGTCCGGAGTTAGTCATGTCATTGAAGAACATCAATGAGAGGGTTGTTCAGATCAGCCTCACCAACTCTATATACTGGAATGCACATACCTTCGCTCTCACAGATTCAGGTGAACTATATGCATTTGGGGCCGGAGACAAGGGACAGCTTGGCATCGAACTCGTCTCTCAGCAGAGCGAGAGAGGAAATCCAGAACGGGTTGACGTTGATCTTTGCTAGCTCTTACGTTATTACCCATGACTTCACATAGATTTCTCACGACACCTCCATCAACTACCACCATGATCACAATCGTCTACCATCACAACCACAACTACAGGCAACCCCCCCCCCCCCCCCCCCCCCCCACAAAACCCAAAAAAAACCCGCATTGTTCATATAGACTGTTCAGATTTTCTTGTTCATTTGTAAATATTTGTTCATCATGTTCAGTGCATAATCAAAAAAGCTAGAAGCAGGGACCGGGTGAAGCACTCGGTCCCATTGAACTGTCAATATTTTCGTTCCATGCTGTTGGTAGGTTCCATATTTATGGTGTGTTCCAATTTTAATGTGTGAAATGTTTGACTTGATTCCTAAATGTCATTGTTTGCTGAACTGGAGTACCACAGTTATGTCAGATACACGCTCTTTCAACCGACAAGCCGGCATGAATGCCAAAAGCATCATATAATTGCCAAGGATGAGAGTGGTCCATCTGTGTCTTATATGTGTCATGGATCGAGCTCTACAGCATGAGTGTCCTGATTTATACACCAGGTGAGATTCTGGAGATTGATCCTTGGACCGAATTCGCTTATGCCTAACCCACACAAGATACAGGCCGCATAAAGTTGAGGTTTTGATCACCAAATTATGGGGGTTTCTGCATGAAATTATCAAGCTTTGTTCTCAGTTGTGTTTTCAAGCTTTGCAGATGTAATGAGCACTGAGAGTGACCTCTTGATATTATATATTGAGCGAGCAGGCATTATCAATTCCTTGTCTTGATGCACTGGCTTTCATGTATATTATATTGGTTGGGTTCAGAGTAATTAAATGGGGAAGAGGGATCATGGAAAGGCTACGTGTCCAAATAGTTTGCTTATGGGAATACTGTGGAGTGCGGGGTCTTCTATTCTATGGTAAAAGTGTGCCAAACTGTAGAAGACTCATGTGGGGGATAAAACTCTGCCACAAGCGACTGGATGTTCCCGATTGACCTATCAAAACACACGGAAAGAAGATTCTTTTCAGGACAAGAGTACCGGTGTGATGGCGGTATAAGACCATCGCGCGTGAGAACCAGTAAGTAGAAAGAAGATAGGACCAGGCAGAAGAAAACTGCCGGTGTGTTGTGGTGGTGAATTGGCAAAGAAAAATTATCAGTTTGTGTGGTGTGTACTCTATGGATTAGGGAAGTGACCTCTTTCTTCTTGGAGAAGGAAGAGTATTTGTACCTAAAAGAGGCGATGGAGTGGATATGGATAGATACGGACCTCAACTGATTGGCTTGAATCTAATTTCGTAATCATCTGGTTTGAATCTTAGTAATTGGGATTGACGCTCTGAAGGGTTATCCATCATTATCCGCAAATGTTTGATGAGCTATAGGGGACCGTTACAGAGTCCCGGACGAGAGGGGAGATAAGGGCGCTTAACTTTCTTCGCAATTTGCGGGATTTATATCGATCTGCTGCTAGATGGAAGCAGATGCTGCCACGTGGGTACTTTTGAATTGGAGTCGAAGTGCTTTCAGGAGGCGGTGTGGCTTCAAAGTCGTAGACGTGGGAGGTCTTCGGAGGGTGCGTGAAGGAGACTTCGGATTGGGTTCTGAAGATCGGTTTAACGATCTTGCTTTAGGACACGTGTCGTGATCCTGGCAGGATCAAATTTTGAGCACTACAGATGCCCTTTCGCTTTCGCATTTATCGGAGTCAGAAGAGGAGAAGTGTGGGAGTGAAACCTGTCAGGAGGCTTCTTTTGTCTCTATCTTCAGTACTTACAGTCAAGAGATCGTCCGTCGTATCTCTTCGCATCACTGCGGATCCTCGAAATTTAATGGGAAGTAACGCTTCTGGCTGGCAGCTATCGTCTAGTCATGTCAGGGGTCAATTCGAATCCTCACACCTTTATGACCGACGTTTATTTCCCAATGTCATAATGGCTTATTAGCGATGGTTGGTTCTTCGTCTCTTCGACTGGCCTATCTTCTCAAGTCATGGGCCGACCTTTCAGGAACTTGCCTGTTCCCAAGTCTCGCATTAATGGCGATAAACTCCTTCCTTCCCTTATAAATTGGGAAAGAACTAGGAAAAAGAGATCATCTTCATCCTCTTAGTCTTCTTCAAATTTTTTCAAGAACCCTGACCTTGTTGTGGCTTTTTCCATAGATGGTTCGTCATGATTTCTCCCATTCTTTTCATCAGATAGATGAAAGAAAAGGAAAGGGAACAAGTGGAGTATCATGAGCATTCTCTCACTTCCTAGGAATGTGGAGGTGCATCGCATTAGTTGCCAAGAAGATCCTGTTACGGCACAATGTCATCATGACAGGGCGCCGCCACCGAAGGGATGTGCATGACAGATGGATGGGCTTCCAGTTCGCCCAATCTAAGGGACATTGACTTTCCTCCTAGTGGCCCGAAGTCTCCCAGCGATGGTTGGGAGCCTCTCCGCTCAATACTGATACTTCTTTCGAGCAGTTCCGGAGTGCAAACGTGATTCCATCAACGTCTTGCCCGTCTTGCAGGTCTCATTCTGGTTGGACAACGCGGCCTCGTTGTCGGATGGCTTCCTGAGGGTCCATCTCCTCCTTGTGAATGTGAGGAGGATGGCGGGTGGAAACTCTCGGTCGTCTCTTCACCGATGTTGGAGTCTTTAGAAGGGGACATGGATGAAGAGATATGACCTCCTCCAGTAGATGTTCCTCTGTAGATACTCTCAGAGTTCGGAGGTGAGATAGGATTAGTGGGAGGGAGGGATCAGAGCGTCTGGATTTGAATCTACTGCATTTCTTTTCAAAAATGTGAATTTAAAGATGTAATGAATTTTCTTATATTACTCTCGCACATGTGACCAAATGAATTTAATGAAATATTTTTTGGAATGAAAATAGCTAGGTTTACATCTTACCTGGATTGTGTCGGTTATATTGTTTTAGGAACAATCATACCTTTGCTGATGACCTAGGTTTGCATTGATGTCTCTGAATGGGGGAATTCCCTCTTCAGGAGCTGACAAACATTAGTCAGATGGTGGGATCATCTACCCATAGGCTAGACGATAGGACCTGTTGGTCTCCGAGTAGGGAAAAACCCATCAGGGAGTGTGCCTGATTGCCCATAGGTGGATTCGCTTTGACGCTTTCGAATGGGGAGAATCCCATCAGGGGAACGGGCGAATATGTTTGGTCTCCGAGGGGGGGTCCAACTGTAAAGTGTGTCTGACTGTCCGTAGGTCAATCGATGAGGTGCCCATAGGCGGATTCACGTTGACACTTTCGAGTTAGGGGGGATACTATCAGCTGAGCAGGCGAACATGTTTGGTCTCCAAGCATGGGGATCCCACTGCGGAGTGTGCCTGACTGCTCGTAGGTCAGCCGATGGGGTGCCCGTAGGCGGATTTACGTTGACACTTTCGAGGGGGGAATTTCATTAGCAGAGCAGGCGAACATGTTTGGTCCCTGAGCCAGGGGGATCCCACTGCGGAGTGTCCTGATTGCCCGCAGGTCAGCTACGGGGTACCCGTAGGTGGATTTGCGTTGATGCTTTCGAGTGGAGGGGATCCCATTAGCGGAGCGGGCGAACATGTTTGGTCTCCGGGCGGGGAGGATCCCATTGCGGAGTGTGCATGATTGCTCGTAGGTCAGCCGAGGGGGTGCCCGTAGGCGAATTCGCGTTAACACTTCCGAGTGGAGGGAATCCCATCAGCGGAGCGGGAGAACATGTCCGAGCGAGGGATCCTACTGCAAAGTATGCCTAACTGCTTGTAAGTCAGCTGACGACATGCCCGTAGGTGGATTCGTGTTGATGCTTCCGAGTAGAGGGAATCTCATCAGTGGAGCGGGCAAACGTATTTGGTCTCCAAGCGCCGGGGAGGGTGTCCCACTGCGGAGTGTGCCTTGACTGCCCGCAGGTTAGCCGACAGGGTGTCCATAGGTGGTTTCACATTGACGCTTCCGAGTTGGGGAATCTCACCAGCGTAGCAGGTGAACATAGTTGGTTCTCTGAGTGGGGGGGGGAGGAGGGGGGCGATCGCAATAGCAAAATGAGCTGAAACAGTTAAGAGCAAAATGTGACTTTATTTGATAATTGAAATAAAATACATGAATTTTGCAATACAAGGGTGTCATTGGTGGAGGTACCCCCATGTCTTTATTGGCTGGAGCGGATCATTTAATCGCCGTGTACTGGGTGATCACGTATTGCGGTTGAGTAAGTGGTGGAGCGCTTGGTTGTCCTATACAGGAGGCTGCCTCAGGGGTGAGAATGTGCTCTTTGAGGAATCTTTGGCGGGTAAGTTCTCAGGTTACTCCAAAGGCTTTTGCAGTGGACTATCTCGTGTCCTTTATTGTCGTGATAAGAACAATATTTTTCTGCTCCAGGAGTGTACGGCCATATTGGATCGGCTTCGGACGCCTCACCCATGTTTAGTCTTTGATAGCATTGAAGCCTTCGTTGATGAGGAATCTCAACGGAGTGAAGTGTTGTTCCATCTTGAAGGTTTGGGGTGGATTCAGAGAAAGGATGGGAATGCTTGTCTTTTGTAGGTTGGTTGCCCCTGGTTTTGATTATCTGCATTGGTTGGAGCTTCGTGCCGCGACTTTGACTTCTCTCTGTCGCTACCGCCTTTGAGAGACTAATTGACAGAGCTTTTCATTGCTTCCTCTAATTGGATGTATGGTTGGGCATGAGACAGAAACTTACCCATTCGAGTGACATCATGCTTCAGCAGCTGCTTGTACAACAGGTGAGAAACCTGCAGCCCATTGATGAGAACAAGCACAGAGGCATCTTCATCGCAGTTGGGCACCTTGGCGATCTGATTTTGGAAGTAGTCGATATACGACTTGAGACTGTCACTGGGTCTCATTTTAATAGTAAGGGGGTGGTGGTTCTTCTTCTTGTCCTCTCAGCGGGAGGCTACTAGGTGATGAACACCTCATTTATCTTCTTAAAGTTATGGAGCGAATGCGGTGGTAGAGAGTAAAACCAATTCGAAGCCACAACTTTCAAACTGGACGAAAAGGATAGGCACATGAGCGGATCATCATGGGAATAGGCCACTATCTTGTCTCAGAAGTACTTGATGTATTGGACCAGGTCGCTGACTCTAGAGTAGTAGTCAAAGGTCGGGGTTGAGAATTTCTTCGGGATCTCGCACTCCAGGATCTCTTCGAAAAGAGGAGAGTTAGAGACTTTGGCAGTTGCCAGTGTTTGTCCGTTATGAAACTACAGCTTTGCCTCCTAGATCCGCCTTTGGATCAGCTCGTCGAGGGTTCTGATGTCGGGGAACTATTCAATCTTTCTCCAAAGTTGGTCATGTTGAACCCTCGTCCGAAAATGAGGAGAATCAGCTTCGTTGTCGGAGCCATCTTCGCGCAGAGAGAGAACTGGTCTGGACTAATGGGCCCATCGCCCTGCGTCTCCCACCTTCTGGATTCGTCCTCAGATTGCATTTGCGCTTAGGTGCCTTGGAGGGCAGCGACTTGAGCCTAGAGTTGGTCGTTGAGTTGCTTTAACGCCTTCTGTTTGTGAATGACGTTCTCGTGGTCGAGAGCTGCTTACTCCCGATCACGATCTGACCGGCTTGTTGTTCCTTCATGTTGGAGAGCATCTGAAGGATCTGGCCTTTGTATAGCGATGGTCGAGCGCTTGTGGATGTCCTCTGAGATGAGAACGAGTCGGTGTACTCTGTGGCGCGCTAGCGATCGGTGGCGTGTGGGGAGACCGTGCCCTAGAGCGATATTTGTCTTGCCCTTGGAAGGGGCATCATTGTGGACAATCGTCTGTTTCTTAGGGGCCAACGATGCTAGTGGAGAGGCTTTTTTAGAGGAAGGATTGGGGTTTGGCAGAAAATCTCGAGTGTAAACTCAAGCTTTCAATGAAAACATCAGTTTGTACTGGATAAAACTCCGCGCACGAGCGACTGGACGCTCCCGATCGGACCTGTCAGAGCGTACAGAGAGAAGATGCTTTTCATATCAGGAGCACCAGTGTGGTGCCTGCGTAAGACCCTCGGACGTGAGAATCAGTAGGTGAAAGGAGGTAGGACCGGGCAGAGGTAAATTACCGGTGTGTTGTGGTGGTGGACTGTCAGAGGAAATCTTTCAGTGTGATGTGGTGTGTGCTCGGAGGATTAGGGAAGTGAGTATTTGTACCTGAAAGAAGCGAAGGAGTGAATACGAATAGATACAGATTTCAACTGATTGACTTGAATCTGCCTATCTCCTTAAACGCTTAGGTTAAATCTTGATAGTTGTGATTGATGCGCTAGAGGATTATCTATCATTATCTCCAATTATTTGATGAGTTATAGGACTGTTACAGAGTCCCGGCCGAGTAGGGAGATAAGCGCGCTTAACTGTCTTCACAATTTGCGTGATTCATCTCGATCTGCTGCTGGATGGAAGGAGTTACTGCCACGTGGCGACTCTTGAACTGGAGTCGCCGTGTCTTCGGGAGGCGGTGTGACTTTGGAGTCGTAGATGTAGAAGGTCTTCGTGGGGAAGTGAAAGAGACTTCGGATCGGGTTCTGAAGAGTTGGTTTACGATCATGCTCCAGGACACGTATTGTGATCCTAACTGGGATCAAATTTTGACCACTACCACTCTTGTTTTTGCAGCCTCGCGGAAACCTTCATCATGCAAGGGTTTTATGCGATTTACCCAATAAAGACGCAAGGGACGTTGTATGCAGGAATCTGTGTTGCACCTCTGTGTTGACTTTGCTCCCCTTTTTTCCTTTTTTTTTTTAGAAAAAGGTCTTTGGTTGGTTTTCGTTGCCTCTCTGCTACGTTGAGCCTTGAATATTATTCTTGTTTGAGATTTTGGTGATGCTGCTGCCTTGTTAATTAAGTTAGCTGTTAAGACTTCTCTGGGAATGAGACGGATGAAACTTGTGATGGTAGATCATTGTTTAGGGCTTGGTAGATTCCTTGTGCCAACAAAGTTGCCCAGTAGAGAAGTCATGGGTCAGTTTGATTCCTGAAGTAAAAATAGCAGGGTGGGGTTCATTGAAAGTGAAAGGGAGGGGGAGAGGGGGAGAGTTGCGTCTCTTTTGGTGATTGGATGCTTTTTAAATAGTGAGTCTATGGAATGTGATTGGTGATCTATGCTTGCTTTTGAACTATTTTATTAAGGGGAGAGATGACCTAATACTCAATCATCTAATAACCTGTTGGCTGGCAATTGCCATCTTTTCTCAATCAAATCCCAGATTGTTGGCAAACAAGAAAATATTTGATCCGGAGAGTAAATTTTGTAGTCTCCTGGCAGAGGTTGTAAAGACCCAGCTCCCCACACTTGAAAGGTACAGGAATTGCTATTCAGCTCCAGGGAGAATTTGGGTCATCTCATGAAGTTTGTTTGATGCTCTCATCTAACATGTGATACATTGTATTTAAACATGTATATAGACATATAATATATTGTATCTACGCATGTATATTTTCATATAGATATGTGATACATTGTATCTAGACATGTATGCTTTTCTCATTTCACTCTCCACTTGTATATATATTGATGTAATTCCTTGAAGAATGATACACTGAAATTTCTTCTCCTCTAAATTATCATGGTATCAGAGTCCTTTTGGGTTCCAGTTTAACTCTTTTTTGGGTTTAGCCTTTGGGCTTTAATTTTTATCCTTTTGAATCTATTTTAACCTTTTTGAGTTTCAGTTTAACAATTTTTTAAGTTAAGCTTTTAGGCTTTGATTTTTATCCTTTTTTTTTATCTATTTTAACTCTCTTGGGTTCCAGTTTAACTCTTTTTGAGTTTAGCCTGGCTTTAATTTTTATATTTTTTTGGATCTATTTTAATCCTCTTGGGTTCTGTTTAGCCCATCTTTGGGTTTCTTTATCTTTTGATTTTTATCAGGTTTTCTCATGGATAAGAAAGGGTTACTCAATTTTCCTGATCTAGATTTTCAACTCTAAAGCGCTGAAAATTACACTGCATGGGCTCTCACAATGTGATATAATCTTCTTGCTTTCGGAGTCTGGAGTTATGTTCAGGACATTCTAAAATGCCCGTCAACTGCCACTCCATCATCATATGCTTCTACATCGGACTCTCAGTCTCACACCATATCTGCAGTTACTCAGGATCAGTGGGTTCGCACTGATGAACAAATTATGACATATATTATGTGATCGGTCTCCATTCTCATTCGTCTGTCTATTGGTCGTTCAACCTTATGCAGAGAGCAGTAGTTAGCCTTAAATCATATGTTCGTACAGACCGGTGCTGCTCGGGAGTATCAGCTGTGCCAGGATCTCCAGGAGGCCAAGCAGGAGGATTGCTCCTTTCAAGACTTCTATTCGCTGCTTTCTAGATATTGGAAGGAGCTACAGACCATGAATGTTCCCTTTTCAGATTCCATATCTGTTTTCGCTCTCGAGTTCCAAAGCAGAGGGATCACAGAATTTGTATCACTTTTTTATGCGACTTCATCCTGAATTTGAGGCACTTCGTAGCAGTGTTCTTCATCGCCATCCACTACTCAGCCTCGCTGAAGCAGTGACTGAGTTCACATCTGAAGAGAACGTCTCTGAATGTTGTCATCATTATCTGCTCCAGTTCAGTCAGTCTTCTCACCCACAGCTTTTGCAGCACCATATCATCTTCTTACTTCTCGTGGCCCACATAATCGTGAGCCATCCTTTTGTGGGAAAATGAACCAAGGACATCAGCCTCGTGGGTTCTCAACTCAGCAGGTTCAATGCGTATTTTGCAAATAACTCGGCCACTTGATTTCTACCTGCCGTAAACGAGAAAGGCTCCATGGTTCGTCGGTTCCCAGGTCCTCAATTACTGCTTCTGCACATGCACCAGCTTCGCAGTCATCCATAAGCTTCCTATCATCTGATTAGCTCTCACAGATTGCCTCATATTTTACTAAAAATCTAGGTATCACTGGAGCATTTTCGACTTCTGATTTCACTGTCATGTTTGTCACCTCTGAGGATTCTACTCCATGAATATTTAACTCAGGTGCAACTTACTATGTGAGACTGTTGATCATTTTATCCTTACAAACTGTTCTCTTATTTTCGATTCAACCTATATATACACTGCTAATGATTCACCTCTTGCAGTTACTCAGTCTGGTAACATTACTCCCACTTTTGATCCGTTGGGTAGACCCGCCTTGTCTTCTGTCTTTTGCATTCTTAAACTTATCATGAAATTACTATCTATTGGAAAACTCATCGATTATAATTGCAATGTCTTATTTACACCCACTTGTTGTTTTGTTCAGGATCACACTGGACGAACGATTGGGACAAGACGTAAGGTCAACGGCTTATATCAGTTGAGTCTCTTTGTCTTTCTTCATCTCCAAATTCCGCAGTGAGTCTCTGTCACCTTTGATTTATGACATTGTCGGTTGGGACATTTATTTACATTTAGGTTAAAAGTCTGTCTGATTCTGATGTGTTAGGAAAATTTTAGTTTTCTAGCTCAAATAATTGTGAAGGTTATCGTTTTGCTAAACAAGTTGATGTACATTTTGGTTCTAACAATCACATGGCTTCAGAAATCTTTGATTTGGTTCACTCTGATATTTAGGGACCAGCTCCTATCTCCTCTCTTTCTGATTACAATTATTATATTTGTTTTGTTGATGACTACTCTCGATACACATAGTTTTATCTTATGCGAAGTCGGTCTAAACTATTGCAAATTTATACTGAATTCACAAACATGATTTATACGTAATTTCACAAACGTATAAAAATTTCCGATCTGAAGGAGCTAAAAAATATCTTTCATCCTCCATGACTACCTTGTTAAAATCTCATGGCACCATTTCTCAACAATCTTGTCCACACACACTTCAGCAAAATGGAGTTGTCGAGTGTAAACATAAACATATTCTTGAGGTTATGAAATCACTGTTGTTTTCTACATCAGTTTCAAAATGTTATTGGGCAGAAGCTGTTTTTACTGCAGCTTTGCTCATCAACATGACTCCATCCTCCGTTGTTGTTGCTCTTTCTCCGTGCATTTGTCTGCATGATCATTCTTTTAATTACTTCCTTTTTCATACTTTTAAGTGTGCCTGTTTTGTTCTCCTCTCTTCTCAAGAACGAGATAAATTGTCCTCCAAAATTAGTAAATGTATTTTTGTTGGATATAGCTCTGCTCATAAAGGATATTGATGTCATGACCCCATTACTAAACATCTTCACATTACCCGACATGTGTCATTATTTGAAAAAGTTTCTTATTATCATTCTTTTTCTAAAGAGGATCTCTCATTTCTCGACACCAACACTTCCGCAGAGTCTTCCACTCAACATGCTCTTGTATACACATCTTGTCCACCCACTTATACACCGTCTGTCTCATCAAGTCCTCAACTCACTGAGTCTTTTTCCTCATCTATGAATGATACTACTACTGATACGCCACTTATGCTTGCTCCAACTTCACCGTGTGATCAGCTTCTTCCTCGTAGAAATCCTCCACGCAACCGTCACCCTCCTGCTCGGTATTACACTTCTACTTTCACATATTCTTCTGAGTTTTCAGTATTTGTCTCTGCTATTAACTCTCTACATGAATCTAAGTCATATTCTGAGGCTATCAAATCTCTAGAATAGCAACATGCAATGAATGAGAAACTAGCAGCGTTCCAACACACCCATACTTGGGATATCAAAGTTAAAATCACATGGGGCAGCAGCCTGACTAACTACTGCTTTGAAACAGAAACGTTTGCCATTATCTTTTTTTTTTTTTTCCCTCGGATAATGGGCTACACCAAATGCGAGCGTGAGCGGGACCGGAACTCCCAATCTCTGATCAGATAGCAATGTGATTATACTCTCGTATACTATAAGGGCACATATTGAGAGCACAGATAATCTAAAAAGGGTCCTCCTTTTTCTTTCTGATAAGCTAAATGCAGGGAGAATTAGCAAGTAGAGAGACTACTTGGCTTTGCAGGGTTTTGCAGTGAATTTTTTTTTTTTTTTTTTTGCAACCAAGGCAGTATCACATCGTCATTTTATTTCAGAACTACTCGCAGAAGCTTGTTGTGCAATTAAGGCATTCCGCATCAAGTAAGTGAAATTTCGGGAAAATTATGCAGAAATAGATTTAACGTTACTTTTAACTGTTTACCCTGTAGTTGAATACTCTGTACATGATTTGAGTACTACTCGATGCCCAGAACTTTATAGTACATTCACGCTACTACTTCTTTTTCTTTTTTGTTTTTTTGATTTAGACAAAAGAAAACTAGTATAGATCAAGTTACTCCCTGAGGGAGTTCAACATTGTCCAAGTCCAGATTGAAGTCATCTTTTGCGTCCAGATCTTTATCATCACATAAAGCAGCAAGGAGGTGAAAATTGTTGGGCCTCTTACCTCTAACTGATCGTTTACCCGTAGCCTGCTTGTCAAGTTTGATTGCTCTGGAGATCGTTGTAGACACGACGACCTTCCTCTTCTTCTTAGCATATGTCTTGTGAGCGTACACTGGCTTGTCTTGTTGGTCGCATGCCGGAGGATTCAAAGCTGCCAGAGGATTTAAAGCCGATGGAGTGAATGCCGCTCGTATACTGACAACCGCTTCTGCCACGGTCGTTTCCGGCGAAGGGTTACAAAGATGTTATCGCCATGCAGCACATGGTTGTCGCGTGTTCATTTTTGGATCAAATTACCGTTTGCCTCTGAAATTCTCCAAATTTCTGTTCGTCCATCTTGTTCAGGTTTATAGTCTGTGAATGAACTTAAGAAGAACATCTTTGCACAGTCAGAATCTCGTAGAGGACCTCCTCTCCCCCTTTTTCATGCTGTCAAGGTTCTTGTGAATTGAAAACTAATTTGAGGACTTAATTTATTCTTCTCACGTCTTCGATTGGTTAATCTTTAGATTTTGTCTGTCTCACTTCCCTATAGAGAGCAATGCCCAATATTGCCCTAGACAAAATAAAATTACAAAACAAAAAATATACTTTAATTAAATCTCCCTACATGTTTACTTTCTTTTTGATCCTAGGGTCAAAATCGTAGTCGAATAAGTACATAAGGGTAGTTTCATCATTGAAATAGATTAAAGTATTAAGTTGTACTGGAAATATGCTTGGGATATATAGTTGAAAGTACCTCAAATCAGAGATATGTTTATGTATTTTTTTTTCCCCATAAGTTCATGCAACATAACACTCCTTGCAACAGGCGTTGCTTGTAGCAAATGCTGTATTTTCTTTTGTCGCGAAACCAAAATAGGCCCAGACCAAAACGGCACACAAGCCGAAACATAAATGTGAACTGATTCTTATATGTGTGTGTGTTTGTGTGTCTGTGTATGTATATATATGCACGCGCGCGCGCGTAAGCTTAGCTTAGTTATTAGGATGTGAGTAAGCTTAGTCATTGGAACAGGACAGCTCAGGGACCAAACATGAGGAACTCGGAGGAGTACAAGCGCCAAGTTCATCACAAGATGTATTTTGAGATTCAGAACAACCTTTGAACATATCTGAAGGAAATTTTCATCTGTGGAATCCATTATAGGGTGTTGGGATAAATATCTGACTCGATTCATTCCCCACAAAAGCTAGATAGATGAGCAATTATTTAAGCTCATACAACTATGAGTTATTATGGATCGAATAGTATGACTATGGGAAGCTGATAACGGCCCTGTGGACATTTTATTGGTATCTGCCTCGTCTATATACTATTAATAGACTATGACGTTCTAGTAAGAATTTTTTCAATAAGAGCACTCGTGTCTTTCTATCCCAATAACAGAGCAATTCCAAAAAGGACACCACATCTGGAAAGAAACAGGTTTGAGTCATAGATGAAGAGTATGTTTCCATAGTAAAGAAAAATACAACACTTGCTCATAATATCCCCTGCTGTCTCAAATAGATCTACAAGGTGGCCAAGCTGAAGCCATATATGATTTGCCTCTCTCATATAGCTGATGGGGCTTCTAAAAGGGGTACCATAGAAACTGTAGACTTCTAATCATATCTTCACCTGACAGAGCATAACAGCTAAAGAGAGGGAGAAAGGGGCACCACCTGATCACGCAGTAAACGATGACAACAGCCAACCGTGCTTCTTGGCATGCTCTACATAAGATCCATACTTCTCTCTGGCATCAGGAATATCAAGAGCCAAATCATCCAGCCCATCTCTAACCCTAGCAAACCCTTTGGTCATCTGGTTGATGGTGATCAATGCCTCACCAAAGCACTCCTGCAATAAATCCAGGATCCTATCATTTTTCTTCTCCATTGCCATTACTAAAGCTTTCTTGACTACCTCATGATTGAAGAAAGGCATTCCCAAGTCCCGAATGCATTGGCAGGCTTCCCCAACATCACCTCCACTCTCATACTCCTCTAGAAGCTTTGTGATCTTATCCTTGGCATCCTCCACCATCCAACCAGTGCCCCCACCCCAGCATCTCAGCAGCCTCTCACCTGCATGGCGGGCCGAAACAAGCGTGCGAGCCATATGAACAGTTTCACTTCCACTGCAATTGGGTGGAAGCTTGCCCGTGATCTCTTCTAAATTTAGAGGAACCAAGACGTCATCGATCACTGCCCGAGCTATAAACAGGGCTAACTCATTTGAAGCGTCCAAAATATCCAGTGCAGTATCTTCTGCAGAGTCCAGGAGCATTGTGAAACCATTTACAACATCATCAGCCGAGAATATCTCCATTCGCAGTGCAGAAAGCAGAACAGACGCCATCTCCTTCTCCCTATTTTTCCTGTCCATGGCAAGTGTGATCAATTTCTTGATGAAGACAGGGTTGTACTCTGGAGCGGCAAGGTCTTCAAGGCTTCTGATGAGTTCTGGTATGTCATCTGAAAGAAAGTACTCATGAATTATGGTCACTGCCTCTTTCTTAAAGCGTGCTAGCTTCTCATCTTCCTCACCTTTGCACTGACCATCTTCACCTGAAGGATTGAGGAAGGAAGGGTCAAGCCATCCTTCAGAAACTGCTTTAGGTACTAGCAACTGGAATGTGGCTTTGGCAGAAGGAATATCAAGAATCAGATCATCAAGACTTTCAGCAAGCCGGCAAAAACCCTTTATCATCTGACTAGAACTGATCAGGCCTTCTTCTGACGCTTCTTTCAATAGTTTTGATATAAGTTGCTCTGATGTCTGTTTCTCCATAGCCAGCACAAGAGCGCGCTTCACAACCTCATGGTGGAAGAAAGAGACCCCCAACTCCCTTATGCACCTACAGGCTTCTGCTGTATCTCCACTCTCAATATATTCTTTTAGCAAATCTGAGATCTTTTTCTTCACTTCTTCAACTGTGATGTGGGTGGTACCACCCCATCGCCTTTCAACTAACTCAGCATGATGGGGGGCAGAGAGATAGCTCTTTTCAGCAGTTTCAATCACCTGAAGCCCCTTTTTAGACGTTTCTGGAAGTGATCGCTTTGCTCTATTAAGAAAAGCAGGAGGCAGAATATCATCGACCACTGCACGGGCAACGAAAAGAGCCAGGACGTCAACGGCGTCAAGTATGTCAACTGCTAGATCATCTGCAGACTCGAGAAGCATGAAAAATCCTTGGCCAATGTGAGCTGGGCTTATTACGTCAGAGTACAAGGAAGACAATAAAACTGATGCCATCTCTTTCTCTTTGTCATGCCTGTCCATAGCCATGGAGATGAGTTTCTTAACAAAGTAGGGATGGAACTCAGCTGAGCCAAGATCTCTGAGATCAGAAGAAGCCAATTCCACTTCTCCATTACTGAAGTACTCCTCGACGATGGTAGCTACAGCCTTTTTGTAATCATCTAATGGGTCTGAAATAGTAGCGCCCACCAGCTGATAAGGTTCCTGTCATTGCAGAAAGAAGAATCATCAGGAAAATTAAAGCAGATGACCAGGCTATATACGAGAAGACTAAGAAAGATGCCTTAGGCATGAACTAGCAATTACAAAGATATAGTAGCATAATTATAATAGCCAAGGGGAAGGACCAACTACAACTAAATGTCCTTGTCCAAGAGTACATAGTTCTAATAAAACCTCATCAACAGTTCTTATCCTTCAACATACAAATAATTTCTAACTGAATTTCCCAAGCCATTTCTAGGTATTCAATTTGAATTCAATTTCCAATACCTGACCAGCATAATTTGTACGAACACACATTTGGTGTCTATGTCCGTGCGCGTGCGTTTTATATGTGCGCGCGTGCATGCATGTATTGGAAGAGGCGGCGGCAAGTACTTTTTTACCCACATATTATCACAAACATAGAAGAGAGGATGATGTAGAAGATCAAGGCAGAAGCAAGACAGTAGACCAAGACAGATCCCAAGCTCAGCTGTCCACAGCTGACTTGCACCTGTCGACAGGCGTTTCCCGAGAGTTGGAGTTATACAGTCTGTCGACAACCTGCTTGCACCTGTCGACAGACTCACCCAACAGTAGACCCAGTGGTCGACAGCCCTGCACGTATCCGCGTATCCTACTCTAAACATGATTTAGTTTTTTATTCTGATTTGAATTCTAATTTGATTTGTTTTGTTTTTCTTTTATTTGATTAGATTTCCTAATTAAATTAGTATTCTTCTAGGTCATTATATCCTTCACGATGTGTTCTCTGTTGATGAAGTTCACAACAAAGCATTGAAGATCGAGAGACTACAAAGTAGGGCTCCACCTTTTAGGCGTCCAGCGCCTATTAAAGAGTCAGCAAGTGGCACAAGAGTACAGTCGAGTTTCACAACGGTTGACCGACTGCCAACCCGTTGGTTGACCGACCGCCAGCACGACAGTCGACCAACACGCTTGCATCAGCACCAACAACAACCACCGCAGTTACAAAAAGGAGAATCCCTACACTAAGCCTAGGGTTGACAAGTGTTATAGGTGTGAAGAGCTTGGACACAAGTCCAATGAATGCCCTAAAAGAAAGCAAGTTAATATGACAGATTACAAAGATGAGGAAGAGAGAGAATTCCAGATTGAAGAACCAAATGATTTCGACTTTGCCGATGAGCATGGTGAATCTGCAACTTGTGTTATTCAGATATTGTTGTGCAACCAGAAGAACCCTGACACTACGCAGCAACATCAAATCATTTAGTCAAGGTGTTCGATCAAGAGTAAAATATGCAGTCTCATCATTGACAACGAAAGTTACGAGGATGTCTTGTAGATATTTGAAGCTAGAGACAGAACCACACCCTCATCCTTACACCATTTGTAGGATCAAGAAAGGCCCCTCTATCAAGGTAACAGATCTATGTCATGTTCCTATTTGAATTAGCAAGTTTTATCAAGATTTTGTTGCACGTGATGTGGTTGATATGGACGCATGTCATACTCTTTTGGGAAGACCATGGCAACACGATATTGATGTTACTCGCAGAGGTAAAAGGAATATTTATATGTTTAATTGGAAGGGAAAAAGAGTTGTCATGAGACAAATTCCACATCTTTCAAAATATACAAAAGAAAGTCTAAATTCATATACATATGCAATGAGGTGAGTTTTTAATGATATCAAATAAAACAAAGCAAAGATTTGCTTTAGTGGTTAAGAAAGAAGTTACTCCACCCGCTGAAGCCTGAAATTCCTGAGAAGATGAGGCCAATGTTGGAAGAGTTTAAAGAAGTTGTGCACGACGAGCTTCCAGAAGGATTACCACCCATGAGAGATCCAACATCATATTCCGGGAGCAAGTCAAACTAATCTTCCACACTCCCGTATGAATCCCAAGGAGAGTGAAGTTCTAAAGGAGAAGGTTCGATTGACGTTGAAGAAAATTAATGCAAAGTATAAAACGACAGCTGACAAGAAAACGCGGGAGAATCTCCTTGAGGAAAGAAATATGGCGATGTCCAAGACATTCAATGTGGCGGATCTCTATGAATATCACCATTCTAAGAGGCAATACTCAGATTATAACTCGAGAACGAGTTCTTTTGAAAAAGAAGGAACTAATGTAGGAGCAAGATAGTAGACCAAGACAGAGCCCAATCTCAGCTGTCGACTGACACTTGCACCTATCAACAAGTGTTTTTCGAGAGTTGGAGTTAAATAGTCTGTCGACAGCCTATTTGCACCTATCACACTCACCTAGCGGTCGACAACCCTTACCCAGGGGTCGACAACCCTTACCCAGGGTTGACAATTCTGCATGTATCCGCGTGTCTGACTATGAACATGATTTAGTTTTCGATTGAATTTAGTTTTGTTTTGTTTTACATTTGTTTGATTAACTTTCCTAATTGAATTAGTATTCTTCTTTTATTGCCTATATAAGGCCATAGTATCTTAGGTTTTTAAATCCAAGTTTTTTATCATCAATGAAATTGAGTCTCTTTCTGATTGCTCGTGGATTCGAATTGTTTATCCTTTGCTTGTGGATTCGAGTATTCTATCCTATCTGAAGGTATCATTTAGAGTTCAATGGCACTAAAACGAGATCTAACTGACGTTGTTCGCTTCCTTGTCTGCATCAGAGGAACACACACACACACACACACACACACACACACAGAGAGAGAGAGAGAGAGAGAGAGAGATCCTCAACACTATCACGCGTGTGCAAGAACATAGTTTGCATCACTCAAATACAGGAAGAGGAAGGGAGAGGGAGCATACCATGCCACCACATACGCACCAAACATATTTTGTACTCGTGCCCCCCCCCCCCCACACACACACACACACACCACAGAGAGAGAGAGAGAGAGAGCATATTCTGACCAACATATTATCTATTGCACATCACGCGTGCACAGTCACAGGCCAATATATTTTGTATGTCACGTGTGTGCACCTAGATTATCCATTTTCTGACCAATGTATTTTGCATCACATGGAATCGGACACAGGTGTGGGGTTACATCACACAAAACACGAACACAGGGAGGGAAGAGGATGAAGAAGGGAGGTGACGAGAAACATACCTCACCACTGTCATAGTTGGGATCATTCCGATCTAGGTGGAGGAAATCAGAATCAGTATCGAGAAGTTTCCCCCATGTTCCTTTACCACCAGCACCATCTGTCACAACAGGTAGCAGAAGCTATAAGCAACTAGACCACGATAATTGAATATTGAAAGCATCCATATATTGGCATTTATTCGAAACAAAGACTGCAGAGTATACATATAGGAATTAAGATGTAAACATTTTGTGAATTTACTATGCACACGGAGAACACATTCTGAAGCTTAACTCTACTAGACTACAAGATCTCCCTGAAGCAATAAAAACAATGCAAGTTTGAGAAAAGGATATGGAAAATGATCAGCTGTGCACGAGGTAAATAAGAATCCAATCAACTACTGTTATGTGTTTCTTGAGTGCACAGATAATGTGCACCTTCTCCTACTAATTTGATAACACCAACAAACATTTAAAGATATATCAAATAAAATCAAGCATAAATCACATCCACACCTACCACAACCATATATCCAGGGATAGAATAAATGATGCTTGCAAAACCTTCATCAAAAACAAAATAAAAACCTGCAGGAGGTGATGGGTGCCTATCACGGGATACCAATTTGGAATCCTAACAGAAATCATGTAAATGTTTAAAGGAAACCTACATGAGAATCTAAAAGAAAGGTGACAGGATTTCATTAAGAACAATAGGATCCTCGAAAAACATTAGGCAAACATAAGGTATGCACAGTAAAACAGACCAAGATAACAAATTTAAAACAAAACATATATTTGAAGAATAAACATTTTGAATAAATGCATGTATACGATATTTGGAAATCTATGAGTTACCCAAAAACTATAATGGAGTTTTTGACAAATTTACAAGTTCCCTACCATTTGCTCTTTTGTTTCCCAGAGCATTTCCGATGTGACCCATTGCCTCTAGCAGTTTCTATGTATTTTCCTAAAATTCCAAAAGCTTGATCCCCATTCTCAAACCATGATTTCTTAGAACTGTACCCTTAAAATAGTTTCCAGCAAGTCAAACAACTTGATGAAATAATTATAAAAATAAAGTGAATGGTTTGCATCCTCTAAGAGGATTAGCTTGTCTGCAAGGCAGTTAAAAGTTCTGCCTAAACTCCATTCCAAACTTAGACACAGTACATAGTAAAAAGCAACACCACATAATCGAGCCAACATTGTTATTCCATCTCAAACAACAAAGATATATAACATTCACAAGCAGCAGCAGAAGTTAAATACAATGACTCCCATTATGCATGGGCACATAGTCTAATATTAAATCGAACTGTTCAGTTAAAGTTCTTCTCGGAACCAATCTGCTATGCACTCATTTCAACTAACCATACCAGTTATTTCACATTGGACAAACCCAAAATTTTTAGATCCCTGACCGAATTGTTCTCTAAGATTGAACCATAGTAACATAGAAACATAATGCGAGCAGCCACAAAGCATGAAATCCAACAAACAGCAGACTAGTCATAAACCTTCTCCCTCACTTTTTACCCCCCAAAATCCTGTTTGCCCAAACTAGCGGGATCCTCTTCCTAGAATCTCATCACCAACAAATTAACATCTTTACTTAAAAATAGGCCAAGTTCTGCAGTAGAAAAAACTAATGAAATTTACAATAATCTGCTGGGAATATTTAAACTTAGCTACATCTTAAACTTTAGATTGTATGCTTTCAGTCCATTATTCTTAAATTTTCCAAAATGCCATAGAACATTTGACGGCATGGACCAACGTGGCACAAACACTTATATCACAATGCCGTAGACAGTTTCGGAGACTTCTCAACTGTGCCTCGATTTTCTAGTATCTTTTACCATTTAGAACATTTTATTGCATAGTTCTTCTTCACATATTCTACAATTCTCCAAACTCATGCTCCTTATTCACTACATGTTGAAATATTTATTTATTTTCATTTATATATACAAGAATCTATTCAGTCAAGATAGGACATCAAAATGTTGATTCATATAAAACTAAGGTATGCTTAGATATAAGAAGTGTTTTATAGAAAATTAAAGAGATAAGGCTTGTAACATGTGCAAAATCAATAAATGTATAATAGTTTAATATGTACATATTATATGTCATGTATTATTGGAAATGTGTAATTGCATTCTTGGATTATGCGCCATGAGTGTGTAATTGCATTTATGTAACTCTGAATCTTTCTCATACAGGAACAGAGACGCTTCTAATCCATAACTTCCCTAATCCTCTTTCAATTAAACGTATTTCCAGGTCTCCAGTTGATAGAAACAATATTTTCTTTAGTGCCATGATTCCTGAATTTTTAAAACTTGAAAGTTACTCAAGCTAAACTTAGTTGGCCTGTCAAGATATCAAGAGCCCATGAATCTTTTCAAATCAGCATTTTCATGACTTGCTTATTTGGGCCTCTCGAGGAAAATTGTCGGATACAGTCCCTTGTGCTGGCTCAAAGATCAAGTATAACATAATGAACTTTTAGGTCCTTGAATATATGGTCATCATTCAATAGATAATAACATCAACCTAAGTTTCCATATATCTTTTGCTGCTATTCCAAGTGGAGCTGCAAATGGTAAGATTTGTGTCAGATTCATGCAAAACCACAAAAAAAGTCATTAAATTCTGAATATAATAGCGATGCTGAAGCCTAAAAACTTCCCATGGAAAACACATTACCCTTATATTCCATAATTTCCACTAAATGCCGCCCCCCGGGGGTGTGCTCAATGTTGAAAGAAGGTGAAATATATAGATAACTAGGTAGATATGCAAGAAAAAATGAGGTGCGTATATTTTCCCTTTCCTAGACATCATGCACTAGTTTTCACTCAAACACTTCTCTTTTCCTCACGCCTGTGGTTCAGTAGCAAGACAAACATGATCATAATACTATATGTTCAAAGGAGATCAATGCTGCAAGTTAACGGATTCCAGATCAACACTTCAAAGGTTAAAGGGAATTTCAAGTCACAACAGGGTGGCTCATCACTACATGCACCGTCCCTCAGCTTTAGTCAACCAGTATATCAGCCACCAGCCCAATAACTGCTAGACAGCAAGCAAATTTTGTTCCTTTTCCCCAATATTTAATGTTTCACCATTTTATTCAACTTCTACATTACTTCATCTTATCTTCTTCATCCCTCGTATAAAGACCTCCCTTTTACTCACATAAGCAACAATGTTTTTTTTTCCTTGGTCAAATTCTGCCAGTTCTTCGAACTAATATATAGGTGATGTTTTACTAATCTGTTAGTCTATTGACTAAAATGTCATTTTCTAAATTTATTCTATTTTCACTAATTTTTGTTATGTCAGCAAAATTATATAAGCTATAGTGCTTCGGGTTTAGATGAACATAGTGCATTTTGCATTTCTAGCTTGAAGATATGTAAAAATGAAACCTGCTAATTGACCACCGCATGAAAATATTTGCAATTTGTTGCATTATCAAATAAATGTAAGCACCAAACGAATGTTGCATTACGTGACTTTTCTATTCTTAGTATTTCAGATCTAAATAATAATATTGCCATATATATATATATATATATATATATATATATATATATATATATATATATATATATATATATATATATATATATAGAGAGAGAGAGAGAGAGAGAGAGAGAGAGAGACTTGTGTAGTTCCAGAAGGATTCAAGCCTGAATACTTCTCACTTAAATACAACCATATATCATCCGAATACAAGATTCATTATGTTGAAGTTGATCTATATTAATTCAAGTATCTATAAACCAAAAATCAAGTATTTTAAATACTTTTTGCCCATACATCAAGTAGGAAAAAAAACAGACGACCTAGCCTAAATAGTGAGTTAGTTAGTTTAACGGTGTAGAACATTTGAAACCTAATAAAAATTGGTTTGTAAGGGTTTTTAAATGTTTAGATCATGATCGAATGGCCGGATCGAGAATCTGTATGTCTAAAGACATAGATCTAACCAACTCACTACTTTCAGTCGTCCATTTTGTGTCGCTTAATGGATGGGCAAAAATTATTCAAAACACTTGATTTTTTAATTTTAGTTACTTTAAATAATATAGATCAACTTCAACAGAGTGAATCTTGTATTTGAATTATGGATATTCGTATTTGAGTGGGAAGGATTCGGGCTCAAATCCTTCCGAAACTACACAAGTCTATCTCTCTCTTATACGATTTATATCAGAGTCGGCTGATATTTGAAATCAAGACCTTGAGATATATATATATATATATATATATATATATATATATATATATATATATATATACTCAAGGTCTTGATTTCAAATATCAGCTGACTATGAGATAAATCGTATGAGGTTTTGAGTTGCCTGATATGATACTAATCATATAATATCGGCTCATATCGGTATTGATATTGCCGATATGGCTGACATTGATGATATTGGTACTAAAATTATTGGCCACCAGTACCTATACCGAGATTTCACACCATGCTCCAAACTTAAGAGTTAACCAACTACTAAACCAAATATTCTAGAGAGACTAGCAATATAAATTATAGAGCACATAAACCTCACATGTTAGTAACATAACATCAGAGTCATATTCTTCACTTGACTTTTTATTGTTTATTTTCATTTTGGAGAAAACATTTGAGGACTTTATTTAAAAAAGAAAAATGAAGGAAAAGAAATCTACACTGGAATACTAGAAGGAAATATAGGGAAAGAGACCAACCAATAACCATATTACAACTAAATAATCAGAAATGTGTAAAATAAAATAATTTTCTGCCTCTTTGATATATTGCACAAAATAAAATACTGCCATGGGGAATTGGTTCCACCATTAACACATCCATGCATATTTTCAAGTTTGACTATATATTAAGAGCTGTATCATCTAGCTATTGTAATTCTCATAACTGTAATTTTTATGGATTTCCAAAGTAATTTAAACTTTCCCAATAACTGAATTACTTTTAAGTATTTCCTTATCAGCAAATTTTCTATATTAAAAAAAAAAGCACTTGGGAATCTTCTCTAGTTCACCTTGCCCACCAACAACCAAAGGGATAAATTATCAAATGGGCTCAAGTCCATAAGGATGGATCAGCAGTCATGTTCTGCAAATAATGTAACATCTCATGCAAGCTTCAAATTTCTAGGTCGCCACATTTTGTAATAATAACCATGGCATGGGGTATCAACTTGAAAACTGGTTATATATTATATTCTTAAATAACAAGGTTTGGTGCAAACTTACACGAATACTCATCTTGGTAATTTGAACTGTCAATTAGAGGCAAACACTAAACAGCTCAAAAGAAAACCTGGATCGGGCTTGTGACATACTAGATGATTATTTTTGTAAAATTTATGTGTATGATTATGCAGAACTAAAGTATACTTCAGCGGAGATGAAGCAGACTACATCAACCATTGCTAATTTGGTGTGACATACATATGAAAGTAGAAACTAATTCATAGAGAATGAAGGCCTGGACAAAAAATCTGAGCCTTTATTATTTGTTATCATTCTAATTAAGTAGAAAGCCAGCTCAAGCAAGGATCACATAGAATTAATGTCAACTATGGGCCTGTTTGTTTCGTTACAAAACGTCGCAAGTCGTAAGTCGTAAAATGAGAATGGAAAAAGTGAACTGTAGCAGAGAAAATATTGTGTTTTACGGTGTTTGGTTGATAAAGTGAAGTGTAAATGGAAAAGTATATTGTGTTTTACGGTGTTTGGTTGATAAAGTGAAAGTGTAAATGGTAAAGTATATTGTGTTTTATGGTGTTTGGCTGGTAATGTAAAATTGTAAGTGAAAAAATTGACCATAAAATTAACTGTAGCAGTGATTTAAATATTATAAATACTATTAAATTAAATCTACTATTGCAAATTAAATTGTATTAATAAATTTGAGATAAAAAATTAATAATCTTAATATTTTATTTATAACAATAATATTAATAAAATATTAGTATAAATAGTAAAATATTACTAAAATATTAACTAAATAAATAATATAAAATTTTAAGAAAATCTAAAGAACATTAATAAATTTTAAGAATACTAATAAAATATAAATATTAAAAAATCTTACAAAAATAATAAAATATAGTTATAATATTATAATATTAAAAATACTTGAAAATTATGATAATATAAATTTTATTATAATATTAAAAAATCTTACAAAAATAATAAAATATAGTTATAATATTATAATATTAAAAATACTTGAAAATTATAAATTTTATTATAATATTATTGTAATATTATAGAAATATAAACTTAACAAAGTAAAATATAATTATAATTTAATAATAAATTATCATTATAGTATTATTATATTGAATTATTATTACAATATTAACATAATAAAATATTAATATAATAATAAAATATATTATGATATTAATAAAGTAATTTTTTATATTAAAAAAATATATAATTAAATATATAATAATTTTATATTAAAGTATAATATTGTTATATTAATAAAATATTAACTCTAAATAAAATAATAAAAAATGGAATAAGTATTAATAAAATAATAAAGTATTAAATAAAATAGTAAATTAAATAGTAAATATTAAATATTAAAACAATATTAAAAATAATAAAAAAATTAAAGATTAAAAATATAAAATAATTAAATAAGAAATTGAACACTATTTAAAATATTAAATATTTAATAATATTAAATTATATATTGATTATCAAGTAACTGTTTTGAACTGTAAGTGTACTACAAGTGAGAGTTACATGACTTCAAAATTAACTGTAGCAACTGCAAGTGGAAAAATATGAGTGTAAAAGTGATATTTTCATGACCACAAATTTAACTGTTGCAACTGCAAATGGGAAAAGAAGAGTTGCATTTTGCAACTTGTTTTTCAGCGAAACAAATAACGGAAAATGGAAAAGAAGTTTACGACTTGCGTTTTGCGGCGTTTTGCGGCGAAACAAACACGCCCTATACCTATCCAGAAACAAAACCAGCATATTGATTTCCATTTATTCCAAATATTTATTTCCAGAGGTTGACATCAATTTGTAAGAAAGTAGAATTTATAACCACGTATATATATTATATTGCAACATCTATAAGGGAGATCCATAGTTGTCAGAAGCATGTTTTGATGTGATCAACAGAACCACACAAACCCGTGTGTGTGTGTGTGGGTGAGATATCAGTGTAAAATGTTTCTTTACTGGACATTACACCCAACACCATCAACGCCCCAATGAAGCCACACATATGGTTTTTTTTTTTTTTTTTTTGGGGGGGGGGGGGGGGGGGGCGAAAAGTTAAAAGTAAGAATGCTACATTTCTTTGCCTTTCTTATCAATATCAAAAGAGTAACTCTTAGGCTGTGTTTGGTAATCGAAGTTAGGGGGGATTAGCCTCTACTCCCCCCTAACCCCTGCCAAAGATACTCAATTAAAGCCAGAAATAGAGGCTGAAATTTGGTCTTGAAACGGGGGAACTTGTCGTTTCAGAGAGTTAGCAATTCCAGCTTGAGGCTGGAATTGGCACAACTCTGCCACTTTCCAAGGTAAAAAGAAAAGCCAATCCCGCATTTACCCAAATACCCCCACATGAGCCCTTGCCTTCCTTTGCCTCCGTCATCGCCTCCAAGTTCCGCCTCGTGTGCAGTTACGACAACCGCATCAACCGCCACCCCACCGACTAGTCCCACTGCTGCCTCGGCTACGACACACGCATCATCATCGCCAACAGCCTCTCCTCCCTCTCCACTCCAAGCTCTCCCGCTCCCTTCTCAACAATCGCTCCTTCACTCTCAAGTACCCAGCACCCCAACGAGGAACTCAACTCTCTCATCTCAGTAAATGACCTCACCCAAACAATGCTAGCAGGTTGCCAGAAAAAGACAGCAAATGACCATTGAACCCTTCAGTGTTTTAAAAAAAGGTTTAAGCGGCTGATTAATCGTCCGCTTAAATGTTTTCGGCCTGAAACCGAACAGAACTTGAAGAAAGCGGTCGGATTACTCGGCCAGGCGATTAATTCACTTAAGCGATGATTAAGCGTCTAATCGATAATTAATTAGCGTATGTTTAAAGGTTATTCAATTGTTTTCTAAATGAATTCGAATTTCGAACCCATTAAGCTAACTGAACTCAAACCCGATCCAATAATTGAGGTTATAAATTGTCGCGTGTTGAAGAATTAGGCCTCGCGAGCCCTAAATTTATCCGCATCCTCGATCCTCCTGTAGCGGCGATGAAGCTCCTGAATCTCAGGAACAAGCTCACGAAGAAGCTCTCGATGCTCTTGGCAACGAGACGACGAAACTCCAAAAGCCCTAATTTTATCTGAATCTCCCGAAGCTCACGACGGCGATGATCCTCCAGGGGAATTAGGGCTCCCGAAGCTCAACGACGAAGTTCATTAAGCGTTGATCCTTTTATGGCAAACTCCCCTTCGACGGTGACCTCCCCTTGCAGTTGATCCTCTCACCGTGACCTCCCTCTTTATCGACAAAGACCTCCCATTGCAATCAGCTCTCTGGTTAGAAGCAAAGCGTCGACGATGACCTCCTCCTGCGTCGACAACGACCTCCCCCTGCTCAACTCTCTCCCCCCTCACGTGCACGTATTTTGACTAGGTTCTTACCAATGGTCTTTATTTCTTTTCATAGGCTGAGGAATGCCTCAAGCGTGAGAAGGATAGAGTTGCATATTACTTGCAGTTGCATATAGCAGTGAGTTTATTTAAAAAGTTGTTGAAAGTATATTGCTTTTTGAAAGAAATATATATATATTTGTTCATCTAAAAAGCATTTTTTTAATTATAGTTGTTGGAGGTCGAGGCGCATTGATGTACTTTGAACTGATTGACATTATTACTTTTTAAATTCCTCTTAGTAATAGCAATTTGATTCTTCAAGTTATATTTGCTATATCTTTTATACTTTTTCGGGAGTTTATAGAATTCATATTTGAATGTTTTGAATATTATAAATATTATAATATATTAAAATAATAATAAAACGTATAATCTGTTTAATCACCGTTTAAACCGTTTAAGCATTTAGTGCTTCCGGACCGCGTGCGTACTGAAACCGCTTTTTAGAACATTGGTACCCTTGCACATGGTCACAAGGGCCAAAGCTGCAGGTTTAAAAACAAAGCAATGAAGTTTCAAAAATAAAAGAAAGCAATAGGCAACATCCTTTATCAATTACATATTACTTACAAAACTAATAAAATAGATATTATCATATATATCAATTACATATTACTTGCAAAACTAGTAAAATAGATATTATCATATATCTTTTTCCAAATTTATAGTTTAAATCTTGGGTTATTTAGATACATGCCCCTCAATCTTTAGTATTTAGAAATTTACCCCCAAATCATTTATAATTATATTAGAAATTTACCCTCCAAATCTTCTAAATCTTAAAAGTTTACCCATTTTATAATAAAAAAAGAATATTCTGGTTAACCTAATTTTTTAAATGGCTAAATTGTCCTTATTCAAATGATTAAATACTACATCTTTGCTTAAGCCTATAAACTCATCTCTTTTTCTTACCTACTATTCTCCTCTTTCTCCACTTCTCTTTCAAAAAGCAAGCACATTATTATTTCATTCATTTATTTATAAAAACTCACATCAAATCTCTTTCACACATGCTCCTTAAAATTCGGGAATTTTTTTAAAAAATTACAATGAGATTCTTGAGAAAATTTTGAAGAAATTTTAAGTTTAAGGAGACTAATAGAGAGAGGAAAAGAAGAAGAACAAAGGAGATAAGGGATAAGAATTTTGATAGTATTGAATAAGAGAGGAGAATAACGTGATGGGTAAAACACTATTATTTCATTCAAAATCTCGTTGGAGGGGTAAGTTATTAAGATTTAGAAGATTTCGGACGTAAATTTCTGATATCAGAGATTTGGAAGTAAATTTATAAATACTAAAGATTTAGGGGTATATATCTAAATAACCCTTAAATCCTTTTATCTAAAATAGTTACCAAGACAAAATTCATGACATAATTCTAATTGTTAGGGGCAAAATTATCTACTTAAAAAAAATCAAATCATCATTTATAATTCTTCCTAATTCTCCAAACAACTTTCTACTTACTATTTACAACTCCTAATTCTTCACCTTCCAAACAACAAAAAAATTTATTTCCCAACTCCTCTCTAAATCTTTTCTATGCACTAAAATCCGACTTCCTAACTCTTCTTGCAAAATGCCCCCTTAGTTGCATATTGAATGAAAAATACTAGGCTTATATGAGCTCAGACCAAGTCAAAAGTCTGATGGTCCTATTTGATTCATTTCAGTCTTTTAACTATTGATTCATTTCTGTCTTTTAACTATTGTGGCAGGCGGTTGCCCTTAAGGTTTCATAAAGAAACAAGTAAAAGAAACAATCTAGGAAGAGAGAGTCAGAGACTAAACATCCAATACCGCAACAAGGTAAGCCATACTAAATAATAAAAATCTACATAAATTATTGGTTCTTTTTGAAATGAAAATGCCCCAAGTCCGTTTAGGCACCAAAAAAGTGAAGTAAACGGAATTTTGATTTGTGAACCTGGGATTTCAGTATGTGAACCTGTTGCTATGTAAAAATGACAGTGTTTGTATGAGACGTAATTTCAATTTGCAAAACTAGGATTGCAACTCAGCAAACTTGCCGAAAAGAAAACACTAAAGAGGAACTAACATGGCTTTAAGGTGGGGGGAAAGGATAACAACTAGCTTTGTCAATTCACAAGATTTTCAAAACCAACCGATGGGAGGTTTTTCTCCCGTGACTCATATAGAAACTTGGTCCGTCCGTCCGTCCGTCCGTCCGTCTTCATCCTAGAGACAGAGAGAGAACGAGAGAGCAACGTCGACCCCTTCCTTCTTCTTCCTCTCTCAGCTCCCCTCCTTACTCCTCCTTACTCCTTCTTACTCCTCCTCCTTTCTCTCCTCCCTCTTCCTCCTCCTGATTGATCGGTCGATTTCCCACCGACAGCGGCGGTATATTAGTCTACATTACTTGAGGTAAAGGTCATCAACAAATAACTTCCACAATAGACATTATTGATATGGTATTCTCACACGCGCGCTTATCAACATGTTAGTTCCAATGTGTGACAATTTCAGCATTCAAGAATAACCTAAGTTCTAAAATTGATTTACCTATACATCAAAATTAACAGCCATAGCATCTAGTCGTTTGATTTCTAGCATTCTTAACATCACCCTAACCATTTTAGACAACAAAAGGCAACATCAACAATAAAATCTCAAGCAAATGACAAACAGCACAATAATCAATTTCACATCAACAAAATTAAAAACAAAAAACAAACAAGCTCACCCTTCTTCACTCTCACAACCTTCCCGAGTGCGACCGCCTCACATGCTTCACCCCGTTCCCGCCACCACCAGCCTTCCCACCACCGGCAAGTTTAACAGAATGATCCGAATGCAGAAACCTCGGCGATTTTGGCGATGATGAAAGAACATCCGCATTATGTGCTGCTATCTTGAAAACCTCCCTCTGCTCATCCGTCAGAAAACCTTCCTTCTTCGGCGAAGCCATCATCACCACTCCACTCTACTAATCAAGTCGATATATTTACCACTTCAATTAGAGCAAATCACTGCTACCTCCAACTTCAACCGGTCACTAAACCTAAATCACGCAGAAATGGCACAGTTCACTTCAAATGCATCGATTTTCAGCCAAAACGAGAGAAATGGAAAAAGAAAAAAAAAAAAAAAAGAAATGGCACAGTTCACTTCAAATGCATGGATTGACAACCAAAACGAGAGAAATGGAAAAAAGATCGAGCGTAGTTACCACTTTAACTAGATCGAGACCCATTAGGGTTTCAGAGAGCGCCGCTGCCGATTTCCCCCCTCGTCTTGGCTCGCGATCTGGAGCGAAGACAAGCACCAGAGAAACACCAACGCGATCAATATCAAAGAATCACCAAACCCAGAGAGAGAGAGAGAGAGAGAGAGAGAGAGAGAGAGAGCAGCAGCAGCAGCAGCAGCAGCAGCAGGAGGAAAAAAAAATCCCTCTGTAATTTCTCTCTCTTCGATTTTCCTGATCTTTTCCGCTGTCCTTTTTCCTTTGGCCCGGCCGAGGAGGAAGAGAGCAGACTGTGGGAGGGGGCCCTTTTATAGCGGAGGGGATGCTGTTTGCGGACACGTCAGAGGGCGCAAGGGCGTAAATTCGACCAGGGGGCACGTGGCGCAAGGGAAGTCGCGGTCGGGGAGACGAGACGGCCTCAAGCCGCCAGTAGGGAGAAAGCGAGGTTAGGGTTTTTCTCTCGACCGATGTCGGGGAAATTATCAAAGTGCCCTTTGGGCTTGGGGATCCTTATCCACTTCTGTCTCATTCTCTCACGAGAAAATTTGCTGATTCGAAGTGTTAGGACGATATCAAATGGGTGGAGGTTTCTTTTTTGTGCTTAAGGCATGATGTTAGAGGAAGAGGCAAGTAGAGTAGAGTTTCGGTGCTTGTTTCGCTCGTAAGAGGAGACGAGGAGCTCGGAAGATGCTAGCGCTGACACGGACAGCTCTCTCTCCCTCTCTTTCTATTTGTCTTCCGCCTGATTTTGCCCACGAGGAGGCGAGGAGCTCAACGATCGAGGTAAAATACTAATTTTTTTTAATTTCCTCTCCCCCCTTCTCCCATTCTCCTTCCTCTTTCGCTTTTTCTTCTTGCAAAAATAAGGCAAACAAACTGTTGAGTTAGCAATAAATCTTTTCTCCTCTTTTTTTCTTCATTTCTCTTCATTACCTCTTCCTCTCTCTTTCTTCGCTCCCAAAAAAACAAACATGCATTTAGTTTTTGGACATGATGCGTAGAAAAAGGTTTAAAGCTAAATTACTATATTAAAATAAGATAAATTATTTGAAATTTGTAATGAATTCAGATGGGATTGATGAGGATAATTATGTTTATTGGTTTTTTTTTTTTTTTGGATAGTCAGAAGTATACAAAACTAAAAACAAAGAAAAACAAAAGATAACATAAAGATACAAGACGATAAAGTAATTCTCTCGAAGAGGGGATCAATTTCACGCAAAATTTCTTGTCGTGATCAGTCAAGTCTTCAAGTGGTCCATCAAAATCAGAAAGTGCAGCTAGCAGCGAAAAAGATGATGAACTACTCTTCTTCTTGTTCTTTCCTAACTTAATCCCAGATTTTGCAATTGCAGACCGATAACACCTCAGTGGATCAACAATCTCCTTTTCTTTACTTTTCTTCTTCAAAGACTTCTTGAGTGGAACATGCTCCAGGTCATTATTGTCCCGAATCGAATCACTTGAGCCCTGAGCTAACATCGCTCTGAAGGTGGCCATATCAGCAGCGTTGAGTTGCAGCGGCGTCGTTGCCGAAATAACCACAACATCTTCATTAGTGGGGTGTTGGGCATCAGATAAACCAGCTCCCATTTTTACTCTAATTATTGTGGGCCCAGATGGAGTGATGGCCCCATTGGGTCAACCCACAGACCCATCTGAGTCTGCAATGCTCATGGGTTAAGACCCATATGCATCCGAAGGCTTGGGGAGTATCACAAGATCCCAATGGCTCAAAATAACCTCAGCCTGGTCCTACAGAACCGTTATCACGTGCCGAGGAAGTAGTATGAGAGGCACGTGCCTAAACACGTGACAAAGAGAGAGCAGAAGGACCAATTCTAGCACGTGAGGCAAAAGGGCCGTGTTCGCTGAAGTTTGTCGGCTGCCTAGGGTTGAGGCCATGTCGGCGAACAAGAGTCCAGACAATAGAAGTTAGCTTGTCATCATCGGTAACCACAGGGGCGTCAACAGACGCCATAGCTACATCCCTATCCAAAGATGAAAACCTCTTGGCTTGAGAAGAAGACAGATTATTAGTCGGAGAGGGCGGAGGAGACTTACAATCAATCAAACGGTGACTGATACAGCCATAGAGAGGACAGAAAAGATGAATATGGTCACATTCAAAGTGCTTCCAGAAGACAGGGGCATCAATGCCTTCGAGCACGACATCAATGCCTGGAACAAGTGGTCTGCCGGAGTCTACCTCCACAGTAACCCGAGCATACCATCCTTTAGTCAACATCAAGGTGGATTTATCCATCCTCACAAAAGCAGCCTGCCGCAGGTATGATGAGTTCAGGTGTAGGAGCATTCCTTTAACGCCCTGATCTTGCATGTACGGAGACGCTACGGTGACGTATTTACGCAAAGTGAAAATACCTCCACGTATATACGCTAAGTCTCACTACAGAAAAATAAACAGAATATATACCATAGTTCCAGCATAAATAAGTACAAAAATACCTGCAAAAGTGGTCAGTGACCATGATATATATGAAAACAGAAAAAAATGGATGTACTAATAAAATAATAAAAATACACATGAATAATAAAAGTGGCGGGTTTTCTAACAATATTCCGGGAAACAGAAAGAATTACAATACCTCGGATCTCCAACCTGGGCACGTAAACCTAGGGTCGTCAGAAAGCGACCTAGTGAGTGGTAAAATGAAGGAGGCAGTAATATATAATATAGTAATACAATCAAGATAATAATATATAATACATGATTAAATACCAGTGACACACTATAATGATAATAACAATCTGGAGAAATATACAAGTATCATATTTTAACATCATCAGTACCTGGAATGTTATAATAGTGTCATTACCACAATAGTATCTAATTTTATATCATTACTATCAGTTTATATGTCCAGGTTGTACTACCAAAAATAATAGGTAAGTGATTGTGGGGGATTATGTTACTACAGTCAATAGTGTTATACAATTTATATATTATTCTCAATATGTGTAATATAATGCAGTTTAAGTGTTTCTAATTACATCAGTGTGCATACGTAACATGTAGCAATTTTAATGACTTTATACTTTTTATTTAATCTAATAATAACAGTAGCATAATGGTATCGTGATGAATATAAACATATAGATATGAAGCATGCAGAATAACCATATTATAGTTTTGTGATTATACAATAACAGTGTTTACAAGATATACATGAAACAGAATATATGGAATGCTGAGTATATGTGTACATGAATGGTGTGACACCACGTGAAGTATAACAAGTATTAGGAAGCGTAAGACATGATAGTGAATAAAATATCAGCAACAATAATAAGTTCAACTGAACAGTAATATACATGTATCAGGCAAGCCACGTTATTTATACAATAATAACAATCAGTCCCCCTGATATTTTAATCAATCTCTTTCAGTGTCTCGTATCACTGGCAGTTCATACCGAAGCCCGCACTCCAGCCGAACCTATCCAAACATGGCATACAAGTACCATTATCCGTATAAAAGAGTGACCAAATAACAAGCGTTTCTAACGTCACTATTATTCATATTATTTTATTATGTTAATTAGAAACCAAATGGTCAAGAAACTCTAATCAGGTGTTTGTATCCCGTGCATACTCGGGATCACAGCCTTACCAAAACTCCCTGGTTGCTGAGACCAGGGCCAGCCCGCTAGGACAAAATAAGTAATAAGAAACAGGAAGGTAGCCAGCACTACCATATCCCGTACAGTGGGACTAACAATGGATCCAGACATCCACTCGACAAGACCTAGTCAACTGTTAAGCCTGTCCCATCCCCAGGTAATATTATATTTAAACTATACAGTGTATCAGGAATAAGAATAGTGTATGGTACATGTAATACGATAACAAGACACAAACTTTATTGATAGTATGAAACAAGATAATGAAAAACAGGATATGTTAGATTTTAGAGGTGGCCCTCGTGGTTTAGATCCACGTAGCACTTAATTCCTTACATCGCAATCAACAGCATTCATATCCAGAAACAGGAATATCAATATTAGTAATGGGAAACAATCATGTAACAAGAATACAAGAATATACATGTAGCAATTATCCATGTAATATCCACGCAACAGGAATACAGAAACAATTAACACATGTATACCGGTGAATTTATGTTGTTGGCCCAAAGGCCCATCGCTCTAGTTTGATGATGAATGACTCATGTAGTTATTGTACTAATGATCTTGTGTTTATATAGTTTCAGATTTACCATCAAGATCGTAGTAGGTGTTTAGCTTCAATAAAGGTATTTTAGGAGCTAATACATGTAGATTCAAGAGTTCGCGTGTCGAGATTGCATCTAGCACTTGGTTGGAGTCTAGCTCTTTGGATCGTGTTTGGATCGAGTCGTCTTAAAGATGAGGATCGACAAGAAGACTTCGGTTTGTTTAGATCTTGTGTAAAGATAGATAGTATTGATATGCTCAAGTTCATGCACGCACAAGTTCAATATGTTTAGTTTTTTTGGTTTAACCGGTTTTTAGATTTCGAATAGACATATATATAGTTTTCATGAATAGATAGAATCAAAATAAGTTTACATGATTTATTGTATATTAGATTTCATCTATATACATGTATGCTTCATTTATTTAGAAAAACTTACTTTGATGCTCCTATTCATGTGTTTGAAGTTTTGTAATTAACAAAACCTATTTTTGGATTTCATGTCAAAAACATAGATATATCATGCACATGTTTATTGGATTCTATCCATACACAATATGCTTCAAAAGAGTTTAAATATCTTGTTTTTGTATTTATACAAGTTTTGAAAAAAATCGGATTTCCTTTTCAAAGTTTGATTTTTTGAAAATACGATTTTTGTGTAAGGCCAAATATTTTATATCACAAAAATAGTTCATATAGTTTGTAATATGTGTTGATTTTTAGTCACACATATTTGTTATTCAAATATCTTACAAGAACTTTTGTGAAATTTATAGGATTTTATTGGTTTTTATTGATGTTAAATAAACCAAGTTTCAAGTCCCAAAATTCTGCCAGATCATACTGGCGGTCCACCGGACCAGGGGTTGGTTGACCGGACCGATCGACCGATGTGCACGAGGACGTATACGGACCTAGCCTATAAGGCCGGTTGACCGCACGGTCGACTGACTGTAAGCACCCAACTCTAGGGTGCTGTCGGTCGACCGGACGGTCGACCGACAGGGTAGCCCGGTCGACCGGGCGGTGGACCGGAGGCTCAACGGTCAGAAAAATGACCGTTGGACCGGTCGACCGGAAGGGCATTCTGGGCTTTTCTAGCTGCCAACGGCTATATTTTGGAGAGGTTTATAAATAGCCATCTCTTGGGCTGCTTTTAATAAGAATTTGAAGAGCAAATTTTTTCATCTATACAAGTGTTTAGCATCAAATTTTAAAGAGTTTTTGTGGCAAAAAGATTCATCTTTTATTTGTTTTAAAGTGTTGAAAAAATTAAAGAAAAGAGAGCCTTTGGGAGATTGGTTTTGATCATGATTTCAATATCTATTTGTTATTTTTCTCAAGTGTTTTTCTTTGTTTTTTTCTTTTTAAACACTTTGTTTTCTTACACTTGAGCTATCATCTCTATCCTATCTATAGGATCTTGTTTTTGTGAGAATATTGTTTGTGATCTTGTAATACCCCGTTCCCGGAATACGTACTTAGTTGTGTATTCAGATTTTCGATCGTATTTTTTTCGATTTGTTTCCTGCATTTATTCTGTATTATGAATTCCTTATATGATTGTTTTATTTTGGATTTGGATTCGTGGACTCGGAGTCAGCCCTAGTCTGAACCGAAGGCCCGATCATAGTATATTATTCGATTTAGTCTTTCTGATGTGTAGATTTGACCGATTTCAGTTTCAAATATTATTTTCCAATATATTAGATTTTCCATGATTTTCTAGATTTTTCTTGAATTAAAATTTCTTCAAAACCGGTGTCGGCCAGTGCCGCTGACCGATTCCTGAATTTTTAATTCTCAAACAGTTTAGAATTTCATGATGGTCCTTTAGGCTTTATTCCTTAGAATCATATTTTCTACCTACATTCTTTTTCTGAGGATTTTATGATTTTATGAAAATTCCATCGGAGTCGGTAGGTAACTGATTCCGGGATTTTTAGTTTTAAAACTATAAAGTATTTCTTAAAACGGATTTCACTATGAGTCTTCATATATTATTATTGATTTTTGATAAAATTTGCGAGTCGTTCCGAGATACTTGAATTTCGGACGATTTCGGTATTTTCCGAAATGTTTTCCGTATACTCGGCTTAAACCCGGGAACTTGTCTTTTCAATATTTTTATTTTCTAAGTCCAAGAGAAAATCTTCTCTTTATAAATTTCTTTTCCTTTTTCCTTTCTCCTTATTTCTTTCCTTCCTCCACAAGCCAAAAGAATTCCAATTTCCCAATTTTCCAAAATTTCAATTTTTCCTCTCCACTCACTTCCACCAACCCCCACCATTAATGCCTTTTTCTCTCTCTCTCCCATGGACGGCCAAGTGGCCAAGAGAGGGACACTCATCCCCCTCCTCCACTTTGCAAAAACCCCCCTCTCATCTACTTTAATTTCAACTCCTTTACAAAATCCAAATCCCATATATACATTTCCTTTTCATTTCATCCCCTTTCTTTCACTTCTCTTCACCAAGAGCCAAAACCCTAACCTCCACCAAATTCCCTTCATCTCCATCACCACAACCACCAACTCCACAACATCAAGGTCTTCATCTTCAACCTCAACTCCTTCTTTTGGATTGGATCGTAGTTTTCTTCGTCGGAGATATCGCCGTGGATCGTATTGTCGACCTCGATCTCTTCGAACTCGTGGAGCTTCGATTAAACCGATCTAAGTGAGTATTTTTACTCACCAAGACTTGTTTCATTCTTAGTATACTTGTCTCTTCATATCTTGTGTAGATATGTCATCAAAATCATATTTTTAGACCATCAAACCCAACCACCAGATTCTGCTCTGTACGCTGTTTTTGACCACGATTAGTCGACTTGACCTAGGGCCTAGTCGACTAACCCATCTGTTATTGAAACGTAGCTTTTTCTAGAAACACAGTTTTAGTCGACTAGACCAATTTACCCGACTAGAGAACCTTAGTCGACTACACTCTTGACCCTAGTCGACTAACTTTTCCTGAACCAAAACCTTAACTCTCTGTATCACAGTATTAGTCGACTTAGCCTAACTATCAGTCGACTTGTCATGTCTGTTAGTCGACTACCCCTATGACCCTAGTCGACTAACTTTTCCTGAATCAGAAACCCAACTCTCTGGTGCACAGTTTTAGTCGACTATACCAGACTGTTAGTCGACTAACCCCTCTATTAGTCGACTACTCCCTTGACCCTAGTCGACTAATCTTAGCTGTCTGTTATAGTTGTTTACCTTCTTAACTTTAGATCTTATACTTGGTTCATGTATTTGTATCTTGTACTTCATGACTCTTTATTTGATGTATATCACCTCTATTCACTTCATATTTCTATGTTTATGTATTGCCATGCAACTGCTTGTTTCATTCTTACACTTGCACCATGCCTGTGATATTCTTACTCCTTTATCGTATACCATGCGTGGCAGACCCTTCGTGGTCGTTGAACTCTGAGTTTCTTCTATGTTTCCACTTGCCATGTCATTACTTCAGACTTGTCAGTTACATGCTTCCATTTAACACATGTATATCACTTGATATCTGATGTGTTATCATCTGACCACTTAACATGTTATCAGTTAGTAAGACCCTCATGTTATGTCATGACTGACCCGGACTATTATTAATCTCTTGTTATGTCTGGTTGTTTGTTAAATATCATCATCCTGTCATGCTATCACTTTACACCCAGCATGATATACTTGACTTTATGATTATCTTGTTTACGGGAATCCTGTCTTGTTATTCTGAATGGAACTAAGTGCCACACCACACGGTGGGGGCCACCTCTAGAATCCATCCTTCAGAACAAAGTGCCACATGGAACAAAGTGCCACACCACACGGTGGGGGCCACCTCTTGAATCTGTGGGGGCCACCTCTTGAATCTGTTGGGCTATTCTTGTTATGTCCAGTTATTCCCGTAATTTGATAATTATGTAATAAGCTACAACTTGTACGGGGAATGAGAGGAAGTGATGGATGCCGGAATGATACCTTGCTTATAGTAATGGAATAAAATATTGACGTCTCGTGTGAGTGGGACTTTGGGCCCACAGAAGATTCGTGTGAGGGGGACTTTGGGCCTCCAAACTGGTTCCAGGTGTATGGAAACTACTATAAGAAGAGTTATCAGTTCTCCATCGGCTTCCGGTAACAATCCTCGGATAGCTTATATATGGATGTATGTGAGTTGGGATATATACCGAGACACATACCTAGATATATGGGTTAGACGAGTAATAATAATAAGTGATATCCGTTATGGATCTTGTTATGATTCTTGATATTCCGGTTATGATTCATGTTTCTTGTTATGATTCCAATCATGATTCTAGATTATGTTTCCAGTTGTGACACTTATTATGATTTCCGTTATTCCAGTTATATTTCCAGTTATGATTCTTAGTATTCTTGTTATATATTCCTGTTTGACTTTCATATGATTTGCAACTCTGATTCTATACGCTTGGATTTCTGTGGCATGAGATAACGGTATATAGATGAGGGTTTCCTTGTTTGGATTATTCCTTCGATGTATTAGTCTCATGGGACCGTGACTTAAGCGTATATCAATCTTGCTTATAATCAGTTTTATCCTGGATTTCCTGTTTTATGATATTCTTGTTCCTACTCATTATACTTGTATTCTAACCTTCCTATTCTTGCATCTCGCCATTTGGCTGTAGCCTGTTCATTATTGGGAGGTCCTGACTCCCTTGGATTTGTATGTTCAGGTTTAGAAGCTTGGATCGAAGTGGAGCTGTCCACAGCAGATCAAGCTTTTCTTAGTGAGCTGGCAGCCTAGTTCCAGTTCTTTCGTGCCAGACTCCTCTTTTGACTCACGGGATCTTCATCCTACTCGTGAGCATTTTGTATCTTTATTGTATATTTTACTTTTGGACTGGGTTGTGATAAAAGACACATGTGATGTGTATATGTTTATCATACTGTGATGACTTTGTATGTGTACTTTTTAGTTGGCATATGTATGGATACCACGCTTTGTCGTGTACTCTGATTCTTGTTGTACTTTTATGCTTAGCGTATATACGTGGGGCATTTCCTGACCTACGTATATACGTTGCAGTGACGTCCCCGTATTCGTGGAATCGGGGCGTTACAGGTTGGTATCAGAGCTTAGGCTCTCACCTCTATAGTACAAACAAGCAGCAAATTCTTGAAATTTGCTATTGCCAACTATAATGTACAAAGTTATCTAGTCCTTCTTGATTCTTTCTTGAGTCCTTCTTGATTCCTTCAATGTATCCATTATGTCCTGAAATCCTTCCATTTTTCCAGCTCTTCCAGTCATCTTTCACCGTCTAAGTATGGATAGAAGATCGGGCCGTAATCACTCTGGGCAAGCATCGAATGGACCCGCGGGAGAGAATGTGGATATTCTGAGGGTTGTCCAGATGATGATGGAGAACCAGCAACAACAGACAGAACTCCTCCGGCAAGAGTTGGCAGCTCCAAAAGGACAAAGGCCAGGGAACATATCAGACTTCAGACGGTTGCAACCAGCCACATTCACGGGTGGAGAGAAACCCCTGGATGCTGAGCAATGGCTGACAGACACCTCAGACTTGTTGAATGCAGCCCGAGTTCCAAAGGAAAATCAAGTGGAAGTCGCCAAGATTCAATTGAAAGATGTAGCCAGAACTTGGTGGCTAGCTGAGGAGGCAAGATTGGAGAAGCCTGTCACTTGGGACACATTCTCCAAGAGCTTCTATAGCAGATTCTTCCCTGTCACAGCTCAGAAAGACATGGAGGAACAGTTCATCAGACTTCAGCAACAGGATCGGTCCGTGGATGAGTATGCCGCGGAATTTCTCCGACTTAGCCGCTTTGCTCCGTATATGGTGACGGTTGAGGAGAAGCGGGCAAGCAGATTCCAGCAGGGCTTGCAGATGGATATACAAGTTTTCTTAATGCCCCAGCAGCTGAAGACCTATTCAGAAGTTCTCACCATAGCTCGAGAAGTGGAGCGTGGACTGGAGAAGAAGAAAGCGAACCAGATGAGGAACCAGGCCAAGAAGAGGCCTTTTGAGTTGATGGATGAGGAAGATGCAGATAAGGCAACCCAAGGCCCAATGATCAAGAGACCATTCCAACCTCCTCTGCCTCAGATAATACGCAATTTCTGTCACAGACCCGGGCATTATAAGAGAGATTGTCGAAAGGCCAATGGACTTTGTTTGGCATGTGGAACAGATAGACATGCGCTAAGGGATTGCCCGTTCAGAAGGGTAGGGAACATGGCACCAGTCAGACCAACACTTCCAGCTCCAGCACATCCAGCCCCAGCACTCCAGCACCGCCATTGAGAAGGAATCCAGAACCAGTGGACGGAGAGCTCCATTTCCACCCCAGCGGTATGATCCACAGAGAGGAGCAAGACCCAGAGTAGATTATGGCAGAGGCCAAGTTCACAATATGGAGGCAGAAGTATCAGATGAAGCAGCAGCAGAGTACGAAGCTCAGTACCTGGAGCAGGAACCTTGAGGATATCATGGTAACTATTACCCCAGATCTTGTATTTGAGTTGACTATCTTTCTAAATATTTCCATTATCATTCTCTCATTGTTCATCCTAGTCCTTCCTGTGTTTATCTTAACCCTGTTTTGGTTTTTTTTTGAAGCCTTTGATTTCACTCTTGTCCCCTTTGTGTTCAATTTGCCCCTTAATGAAATTGCGAGGACGCAATTTTTGTAAGGTGGGTGGATTGTAATACCCCGTTCCCGGAATACGTACTTAGTTGCGTATTCAGATTTTCGATCGTATTTTTTTCGATTTGTTTCCTGCATTTATTCTGTATTATGAATTCCTTATATGATTGTTTTATTTGGATTTGGATTCGTGGACTCGGAGTCAGCCCTAGTCTGAACCGAAGGCCCGATCATAGTATATTATTCGATTTAGTCTTTCTGATGTGTAGATTTGACCGATTTCAGTTTCAAATATTATTTTCCAATATATTAGATTTTCCATTTTTTTCTAGATTTTTCTTGAATTAAATTAATTTCTTCAAAACCGGTGTCGGCCAGTGCCGCTGACCGATTCCTGGATTTTTAATTCTCAAACAGTTTGGAATTTCATGATGGTCCTTTAGGCTTTATTCCTTAGAATCATATTTTCTACCTACATTCTTTTTCTGAGGATTTTATGATTTTATGAAAATTCCATCGGAGGCGGTAGGTAACTGATTCCGGGATTTTTAGTTTTAAAACTATAAAGTATTTCTTAAAACGGATTTCACTATGAGTCTTCATATATTATTATTGATTTTTGGTAAAATTTGCGAGTCGTTCCGAGATACTTGAATTTCGGACGATTTCGGTATTTTCCGAAATGTTTTCCGTATACTCGGCTTAAACCCGGGAACTTGTCTTTTCAATATTTTATTTTCTAAGTCCAAGAGAAAATCTTCTCTTTATAAATTTCTTTTCCTTTTTCCTTTCTCTTATTTCTTTCCTTCCTCCACAAGCCAAAAGAATTCCAATTTCCCAATTTTCCAAAATTTCAATTTTTCCTCTCCACTCACTTCCACCAACCCCCACCATTAATGCCTTTTTCTCTCTCTCTCCCATGGCCGGCCAAGTGGCCAAGAGAGGGACACTCATCCCCTCCTCCACTTTGCAAAAACCCCCCTCTCATCTACTTTAATTTCAACTCCTTTACAAAATCCAAATCCCATATATACATTTCCTTTTCATTTCATCCCCTTTCTTTCACTTCTCTTCACCAAGAGCCAAAACCCTAACCTCCACCAAATTCCTCTTCATCTCCATCACCACAACCACCAACTCCACAACATCAAGGTCTTCATCTTCAACCTCAACTCCTTCTTTTGGATTGGATCGTAGTTTTCTTCGTCGGAGATATCGCCGTGGATCGTATTGTCGACCTCGATCTCTTCGAACTCGTGGAGCTTCGATTAAACCGATCTAAGTGAGTATTTTTACTCACCAAGACTTGTTTCATTCTTAGTATACTTGTCTCTTCATATCTTGTGTAGATATGTCATCAAAATCATATTTTTAGACCATCAAACCCAACCACCAGATTCTGCTCTGTACGCTGTTTTTGACCACGATTAGTCGACTTGACCTAGGGCCTAGTCGACTAACCCATCTGTTATTGAAACGTAGCTTTTTCTAGAAACACAGTTTTAGTCGACTAGACCAATTTACCAGTCGACTAGAGAACCTTAGTCGACTACACTCTTGACCCTAGTCGACTAACTTTTCCTGAACCAAAACCTTAACTCTCTGTATCACAGTATTAGTCGACTTAGCCTAACTATCAGTCGACTTGTCATGTCTGTTAGTCGACTACCCCTATGACCCTAGTCGACTAACTTTTCCTGAATCAGAAACCCAACTCTCTGGTGCACAGTTTTAGTCGACTATACCAGACTGTTAGTCGACTAACCCCTCTATTAGTCGACTACTCCCTTGACCCTAGTCGACTAATCTTAGCTGTCTGTTATAGTTGTTTACCTTCTTAACTTTAGATCTTATACTTGGTTCATGTATTTGTATCTTGTACTTCATGACTCTTTATTTGATGTATATCACCTCTATTCACTTCATATTTCTATGTTTATGTATTGCCATGCAACTGCTTGTTTCATTCTTACACTTGCACCATGCCTGTGATATTCTTACTCCTTTATCGTATACCATGCGTGGCAGACCCTTCGTGGTCGTTGAACTCTGAGTTTCTTCTATGTTTCCACTTGCCATGTCATTACTTCAGACTTGTCAGTTACATGCTTCCATTTAACACATGTATATCACTTGATATCTGATGTGTTATCATCTGACCACTTAACATGTTATCAGTTAGTAAGACCCTCATGTTATGTCATGACTGACCCGGACTATTATTAATCTCTTGTTATGTCTGGTTGTTTGTTAAATATCATCATCCTGTCATGCTATCACTTTACACCCAGCATGATATACTTGACTTTATGATTATCTTGTTTACGGGAATCCTGTCTTGTTATTCTGAATGGAACTAAGTGCCACACCACACGGTGGGGGCCACCTCTAGAATCCATCCTTCAGAACAAAGTGCCACATGGAACAAAGTGCCACACCACACGGTGGGGGCCACCTCTTGAATCTGTGGGGGCCACCTCTTGAATCTGTTGGGCTATTCTTGTTATGTCCAGTTATTCCCGTAATTTGATAATTATGTAATAAGCTACAACTTGTACGGGGAATGGGAGGAAGTGATGGATGCCGGAATGATACCTTGCTTATAGTAATGGAATAAAATATTGACGTCTCGTGTGAGTGGGACTTTGGGCCCACAGAAGATTCGTGTGAGGGGGACTTTGGGCCTCCAAACTGGTTCCAGGTGTATGGAAACTACTATAAAGAAGAGTTATCAGTTCTCCATCGGCTTCCGGTAACAATCCTCGGATAGCTTATATATGGATGTATGTGAGTTGGGATATATACCGAGACACATACCTAGATATATGGGTTAGACGAGTAATAATAATAAGTGATATCCGTTATGGATCTTGTTATGATTCTTGATATTCCGGTTATGATTCATGTTTCTTGTTATGATTCCAATCATGATTCTAGATTATGTTTCCAGTTGTGACACTTATTATGATTTCCGTTATTCCAGTTATATTTCCAGTTATGATTCTTAGTATTCTTGTTATATATTCCTGTTTGACTTTCATATGATTTGCAACTCTGATTCTATACGCTTGGATTTCTGTGGCATGAGATAACGGTATATAGATGAGGGTTTCCTTGTTTGGATTATTCCTTCGATGTATTAGTCTCATGGGACCGTGACTTAAGCGTATACAATCAATCTTGCTTATAATCAGTTTTATCCTGGATTTCCTGTTTTATGATATTCTTGTTCCTACTCATTATACTTGTATTCTAACCTTCCTATTCTTGCATCTCGCCATTTGGCTGTAGCCTGTTCATTATTGGGAGGTCCTGACTCCCTTGGATTTGTATGTTCAGGTTTAGAAGCTTGGATCGAAGTGGAGCTGTCCACAGCAGATCAAGCTTTTCTTAGTGAGCTGGCAGCCTAGTTCCAGTTCTTTCGTGCCAGACTCCTCTTTTGACTCACGGGATCTTCATCCTACTCGTGAGCATTTTGTATCTTTATTGTATATTTTACTTTTGGACTGGGTTGTGATAAAAGACACATGTGATGTGTATATGTTTATCATACTGTGATGACTTTGTATGTGTACTTTTTAGTTGGCATATGTATGGATACCACGCTTTGTCGTGTACTCTGATTCTTGTTGTACTTTTATGCTTAGCGTATATACGTGGGGGCATTTCCTGACCTACTTATATACGTTGCAGTGACGTCCCCGTATTCGTGGAATCGGGGCGTTACAGATCTGTTGTGATCACCAAGTTGTAAACTTTCCTTTGCTTTGGTTTGTGTTCATCCCTCTAGAGTATAGGTGATTGGGGTTTGGCTTAGTGCCTATCCCTCTTGTGTAGAGGTGATTGAGGTGGAGTTTGACTTGCGCCTTTATTCCTCTTGTGTAGAGGTGATTGTTATTTTGGCTTTGTGCCTTACCTCTTATGTAGAGGTGGTTGTGTTGAGAGAGGAGTTGTGTACTCCTAAGTTTGTGCTTACAAATTCCTCGATGGATGTAACTTGTGTGGGAGGTCCTGTGTGAATATAGTGAAAATCTTTCTGTGTAAAGGCAGAGACGTAGAGCAGTGGCTCGAATCTCAAAACATATCTCGGTGTTTGCGTTTGATCCACTATCTCTAAACTCTATCTCTCTCATTTCTTGCATTGTTTTTTAATGTTCATATCTCATATATGCATAGTATTGTTTGTGTGCCCATACTTGTGTTGAACCAAGAGATGTTGAACCAAGAGAGCTTTATATAGTACCTCAACTCTTATTTAGAGTAATCTAGAGTAGATAGTCAAGAGTCCCTCACCGAGAATTCGGCTACACTCTTTGGTTACACGTAGTGTATTGCAATTAGTTTTTAATTCCGCATCATTAGCATTAGATTAGCTCATACACTTATTCACTCCCCTCTAGGTCTATTTTCATATGTAACAGTGGTATAAGACTATGAAATAACAGTCTTCAGTGGAGTAGTGTATCCGTGTATTCGTGGTACGTGTAATGTCATATGTAACGATATTTATGTGACGATGATATATGTACATGAAATGATTGTATCCGGTATGCTAGTATATCCATGTTACGATGCTATAAGTACATGAATAACAGGGTTTAGTATAACTGAGTATCCATGTAACATGTGTACATGAATATGCAAATAAATGTAATTTATGTAAAGTGATTATCAAAATATATAAATAATAGTATCCAATGAGTCAGGTAACATTGGTCATACCAAGGTAATATCACTGAGATAATGGTGTATCAGATATTCATATTTGTAATAGTGATTACAATATTATAAGACAATCAATATCACAAAATTATCATATATAATTATCTATTTTACTTATCCGTTTATTAATTAATTTACTTATTTAAATTATTAACTTATTAATCCCAATATTTAGATAATTCATCTACATTTATAGAAATCAAGAAACAAAATAAATTATTATTTTATCAATTATGTTTGAAGAATAATCAAGCATATTTTATTATGATGATTTCATGATAATCACAATTTATTAATTAATATTTACGGTGATTTGCTGATTATCATGATTTAGTAAATAAAATAATCAATCAATTTTATTAAACCCGATAAAATATAATTTATAAAAAAAATACTCACATAATTAGTACATGGATGGAGCTCATCTTTCTACGATCATAATGGTTTAAGAATCGTCCAAATCAGACTCCGGATAGTCAAGATATCGCATGAACACTAAAACATATACAAATAGG